>MJUU01006380.1:0-21172 GCA_002080025.1 Modiolus philippinarum
AATTATTATAACTGACCTTCCACAAAAAAATCGTATGAAATTTTGATTCTGGGGTTTCAGAGAAAATGATTAAAACATGATTTCCTTTTGTTTCAATGGTAAAGTGTGGTCCATGCTCGCAGCCCCGTTTTTGTCGATCAAAACGTTATTGTAATCTTTGGACCTTCCCTTCATTATTCCAATAGTTTGTTTAAATCCACTGAAATAGTTTCACCGCAGATAAGGAAAAAGATGTTTTTCCATGATGTCCAATGCTGTAAGTATAAGTATGGTTGCTTCTATGGTTTCAGAAAAGATTGCAAAAGTATAATGTTCCCAAAGGTCAAATACTAGACAACCTTTCATGTTTTCGGCAAAATTTTTGTGTAATCACAACGAATACGTCGAAAAATGAACACCGAAAAAATTAGGCTAAAAGGGGGACATCTTAAATTACCAAAAAATAAATAAATAAAAAAAAAGTAAAAAAAAAAATGGATAAAAAAGAAAAGAAAAGAAAAAAAAATCCACGACATTCATTTTTAACTCGAATAAGACACCATTGCAAAAAAAAAAGAGAAACAAAAGACTAAGACAAAACAAAACAAATAAAAAATACCAATAAAGTAAGCACAAGCAGTGTGAAACCCTTCAACAACGGTTGGAGAGTTATACTGACCCAAACATCTGCTTTTCTCACGGAAAGTGTGTGTGTGTGTGTCATGATATTCTATAGTATTAAAAGCTTAGTACATGTTTATCAAAATAATTTCATTAAAGCCTTGTGTGCTAAAGGCTCCTTCCTTAAGGTAGTACGGGAGTTTAAAATTGCGCATCATTCTTGCGCATGTGACAATAAGATGGAATTCACTATGGGAACGTTGCCGAAACCATATTCAATGTCTTGTAATAGTTTAGTTTGATGAATTATGCCTATTTTATTGTGTAACCATGCAGAATATTGAAACTTTCAGCTTACTCCAGTTCAATTAAGGGGAGATAATTTGTATAGAAATAATAGGAACAAATGTGTTTTTCGCGATTTATTCAAAAATAAGTTCGGTGACCCCCAATTTTTTTACATGGAAATTGAAGGACAGTATATTTGCTATTAATTTACGAATTTTTAAAAAAAATTATCTGATGTAACTAAAATAATTTAAAATTTTGTTAGAATTCGTTAATTTTCCCTAGTATTTCAACCAAAATAGCAGATTTTTACATTTCATATTTCATTCTTATATGGCCGGTGACCCTTTATTTTTATTTTATTTTTCGTATGCTCTAATAACAAAGTTTAAATATTGAAAATATCAGAAAATTCTATCTGACAAAATTTTAGACCCCCGTGCCACCTTAAATTAATAATTTATTCTATACAGTTTACATATTTCTGATTTTAATTTAATCTGTAGTATTTCTAACAAAAGTCGACCATTTCCACATCATTTCTTTGTTTATTGTCGACATTGGTATTTACAGAACTCATAATTATTTCAATTTCTGTTTTCCTGTTCGAACTAATATCATACAAATTAAATTTTGGATCTGGGTAAAACCAGCCATCCATCGATTCTTTTTATTATAGTCCATGGGCTGGAATAACCCCCCGTGCGTCCCCCCACTTATGATCACCACCCATATTTTTCAGTCCTTCTATATCCCCTCTTCAAAATTAAACATGTTAACATGAGCATAACCTGCACGCAATATTAGAACAGGCCCCCTTTTTAGACCCACCTAAAAAAATTTTGTAAAACTTCGTTTTTGATCAAAGTTTTTCTTTCAATTGCTTCAAATTGTTGATTTTTGCCTCTCAGTTATGAAAAAATGGTATAGAATGATAGCCTATGGTATAAGCTTTACAAATAGTCCATATAAGTACCATTTCTATACCCAATACGTTATAAAAATTGAAAAATCTTACCCCTACCCCTTCGAAATGTTGACATAAATTTTAAGATTTTTCTCGTAATCGTGTAAGTTCAACGGTCCTTAGAAACCAGTATGTTTTTCATTTCATAATTCTTGGAATTGTTTTTAGTCTTTTAATGTCCTGTCTTAAAAATTAAGCATGTTAACTTAATGTAAATATGTTTTGAATGACCAAACTATCACTTTTAAATAGACAAATAAAACGTACCTTTGAATATTTTCGTTTTCGACAAAGTTTTGTTCCTTTTTTTGTCTCATCTTATCTATGAGTGGTTCAAATTCATGAAAAAAATGGAATAAAATGGAAATACATAATGTCCTTTTTACAAATGGTACAAATTATGGCAGTTTTGAAGTATTAGAAACTTCCTACATCCAGAAAACTTACCCCTCCCTGAGCAAATTTACTCTAAAATTGTCATTTTTTTGTCTATGTTCGCATAAAAATTACCAGAACACGCAAATTGTGTGTTGTATATGACAAGGTTGCATGAATTATATTGTGGTTTCGTATTTTAACTGCCATTTGTTGACTTAAAGTCAATATCTTGCCCAAAATTTATGAAAAATGGGCATTTTCTACATTTCAGATTTATCAAAAGTTCACTGTTAAATCGTTATACATTCAAAATCTGGAGGATATATCTGCAAATATGCCAATTAATAGTTCTAAGGGATATATAACTTGTCTCAAAAAATTGCCTAGAAAAACAAGGAGTGTTTAATGTGACTCTGAATACCGAAAATCTTACCCCTACCCCAACAAATTTTCCCTAAAATTGTCAATTTTTTCACTATGTTCGCATAAAAATCACCAAAACACGCAAAATGTGTGTTGTAAATGACAATGTTGCATGAATTACTTTATAATTTGCTATCTTAGCAGCCATTTGTCGACTTAAACTCAATATTTATCCCAAAATTTATGAAAAATGGGAATTTTCAACATTTCAGATTTATTCAAAGTCCACTGTTAAATCGTTAAATATGTCAAATCCGGGGGATATATTTGCAGATTTGCCATCTAATTGATCTAAACGATTCATTAGTTGTCTTAAAACATTCTTTAGAAAAACAAGCAGAGTTTAATGTGACTCTGAACACCGAAAATAATACCCCTACCCCAACAAATTTTCCCTAAAATTGTCAACTTATTGTCTATGTTCGCATAAAATTATCTCAAACACGCAAAATGTGTGTTCAATATGACAATATCGCATGAATTGCATCACGATTTGATATTTTGACAGCCATTTGTTGACTTAAACTCAACATTGTACCCAAAATTGAGGAAAATGGAATTTTCAACATTTCAGATTTGGTCAAAGTTCACTGTTAGCCCGTTATTTATGGCAAGTCTGGAGGATATATCTGCAGATATGCCAATTAATTGTTCTAAGGGATATATTAGTTGTCTGGAAACAGTGTTTAAAAAATTAAGGAACGTTTAATGTGACTCTGAATACCGAAAATCTTACCCCTTCTCCAACAAATTTTCCCTGAAATGGTCAATTTTATGTCTTTGTTTGCATAAAAATAACCAGAATAGGAATAATATGTGTCATATATGACAATGTTGTATGTTTAACATCATGATTTGGTATTTTAACAGCCATTTGTTGACTTAAACTCAATATTTTGCCCCAAATTGATGAAAAATGGGGATTTTCTGTATTTCAAATTTGTCCAACGTTCATTGTTTAGTCGTAAAATGTCAAATCTGGAGGATATGTCGGCAGATATGCCATTTAATTGTTCTGTACGATGCATTAGTTGTCTTAATACATTGTTTAGAAAAGCAAAGATCGTTTAATGTGACCCTAAATGCCTAAAATCTTATACCTACCCCAACTAATTCACCCTAAAGTGGTAATTTTTTTGTCTACATTTGTATAAAAATAACCAAAATCCGCAAAGTCTGCATTGGATATAAAAATTTTGCATTAATCTTTCATTTTAAGTCCCACTTTTCAGATTAAACTCAATATTTGGTTCCCATTAACCACGCGCATGATCTTATTTGTTATATATGGGAGTCTCTGTGCATTTTTGTGTTTGAAATGTTATATTATTTGAACTTTATATAATGTCCAGGCTTTTCAAGCTGAATAAAATGAAATAAATTGTGTTGAAATTTACTTTTTTNGGGGGGGGGGGGGGGTAATATGTTTGCAATTCATGAAAGTTTAGTTAGTCTAAAATGTTCAAAAGCATACTTTCTTATAGCTGAGATATAGTGAAACAATATTTTATCAACATGTTTACGTTAGATACCAAATTCGTTAAGTTTTTACATCTCTAAGTCAAATTAGCAATATTTCTGACAAAATGGAATTCCCATTTTTCATAAAATTTCGAGCGGAATGGCCAAAAAAGACCATCTAAAAGTTTAAATCTACTTAAATGGGCTTCTGCATATCAGCTCTATTAGTGAAATGCACACAATAATTTGCATTAGACGTTATCTTTTTATCATTTAGAGCCCGAATATTTTAAATTTTCTTTAAATTTTAAGGGATAGGGGTGCTAATTTTGGCATTTATGATCCCACAATAAGATTGACTCTAAATTTTTTGCACGTAATTTGTTGCTTACATATCATAAATCATTATTGCATTGGCAATTATTAGATATATATTCAAATTTATACGATCCAGAAGTTAGAAAGACGAAATTGTGAAAATATCTAAAATTCCGAAAATTTCGATTTTTCAAAAATTTTATACCAAAAATCAAAATTTTTAGGACTTTAATGGTCTTATTTTTCAACATTGTATCACAACTGATAAATTAGGCATAAAAACTAGATCAAATGATGAGATTAATTCATCTGAAAGAAATTGAAAGCTAAAAATTCGTCATTTTCGCTATTTTTTGCAGGGGAATGGGTATATTTTTTTGCATCCCCAGATCACAAAAATGGCGTAATGTGCCCAAACTTGTGTTCATTGTAAAGTATGTTAAATAAGTTTCAATTTGATACCAAATTTCAGTACATCTAACCTATATACATAAAAATTATGGAGCTTAAAAGATAAAATTAAGAATAAAACTAAAATACAAGAATTTTGTGTGATGTACTATAAAAGTGGCCATATACTGTCAGGTTATATTCGTGTTAACATGTTTCATTTTGAAGAGGGATATAAAAGGACTGAAAAAATCGGTCTGGATCATTAGTGGGGGGGGGGTGCACGGAAAGTGATTTCAGCCCATGGCCTATTAGTTTAAATAAATGTAAACAGGCTCTGATGGATGTATTTGAAAGCTTTACTTTTGTAATACTAATGTCCGTCAAACTAAATACAAAAGCCACTTACATGATATTTAATGTTAGAGTTACTTAAGTAATCTATAACTATGCAATCGCCTGTTCTTTCATGTGAGGTTACTTTCTTTTGCCCATTACAATTCTTAATCTAATCAGATGCAAAATTTCCTCGGATGACGAAGCATTATCATATCTATAATGCTTCACTTGCTTTGGGTTGTTGTATTTTACCATTTTTTACCGTGACTGTTTAATATTTAGTAGGGGTGCGTATAAAGATGAAAGTTCACACGTCTACTAGCAGGATAAACCAACATTTTAGCCATGCTTGTAAGACCAAGGTGAAAGCCTGCTATGTATTAATATTTCGATTTCATGACGTCAATACTCAATCCAAGTTTTGTCTTCGTTGATAATGTTCGTGATATCGATTTGTCCTTGTTATTCTCCGAATACTAAATATATACATAGAAGCTACTCAAACTATCGCCTTGGTAGTGTTTGAGGGTTAGAGAAGTAACACAAACCATGGATTTTAATTGGTTTGTCTAACGGTTAGAAAATGACATTAACCAATTAGTCACAAAGCAGATCTTCAACTCCATAATTTTCACTGGCTGTGTGGCGGGTGCGATGCGTGGAGCAGATCATGCTTACCCTTCCGGAGCACCTGATGATACCACAGTTTTTGTAGGGGTTCACACTGCTAGTGCTTTGGTTATGTGGCGTTCTTGTTCATTTTTGTTTGTTTGTTTTGTTTTTGTCATACTGTCTCAATTGACGTTGGATATGAATAGCCTTGATCTTGGATTAATGATTTTAGAATTCCCCCTTTCCTCTTTCTTGCTTCGGGTATTCGTTTGCCGATGTGTCCATATCAGATTTTCTCAATTTAACTAGATATTAGCAGGACAACTTAGCCTTCCGAAGCACTTGTTGTCACTCTGTTTTTTTTTAGAGAAAACACTGTTGGTGCTTTAGGTTTGAGTGCTGTGTTTGTGGTGTTCGTTTTTCTTTTTGGGTGTGCTGTGTCTTAAGTCTTTTGTCTTCTGGTGTTCTTGTTTTTGTCATGCCTCTGGAGTTTGAATTAGGTAAATACAAAAATACCATAATTGCGTGATAAATAATAAATATGCTGTACACGTGGGACAATGAGTAACCTCTCATCAGCAGCCTTAAAAACTAATAGAAAGCATTAATCTAAAGGTAGTCAAAAAAGTACTCATTACCTAAAATATCGAAATGAGAGGCCAAATCCAGTACCAATGAAATTCACTAAGTTCCATAATGCACGGAATTAAGCGTAAGTATTTCTAAAGGGTTAGAATTTTGATAAAACAGTAAATTCTATAAAACTCAAGGTATTTTTTTTCATGTCAGACAAGTCTGACTACTAGGCTGGTGATTAACTAGCAGTAGCATAGGCCCAGTGGATTCAAAATACAGAAATACCAAAATTGCATGATAAACAGTAAACTTCGATACCAAAAATATCGAAGCAGTATTTTTGTTCTTTATTTCTTGCGGTCTATTTTTCGGTGTTGTTTTCACCTTCGCAGCAGTTGATAGGTAATCGATATAAGAAACATCAAATTTCCATATATATAATTGTTGTTTCGAGTTATATTCAAATATCTTTTTAGCCATTCAATGTCACTCGTATTCTAATATTCTAATATTCTAGAATTGCAGTATAAAAGTATACGTGTAGTGTCGATTTATTTGTATTCGTCATGAAAGAGACGACAATGCTCGCTAAAGCTCGCATTGCTCCTATTTTTAAGCCTGATACAAAAAAATCTTTCATATGAAGACACTACACGTATATTGTAAAGATAATAAACAAATGTATTATTTGTTGAAACCTGCAGTGCTTGTGTGAATATTATTACATCAAGTCGAGTTCAGCAATTTTATACTCCACATTTCTTTTACAAAGGGTTTATTCTATCTATTTATATAAGAAAATATGTTAAAATTCAAAAATATAATATACAAGTGTGTTTAGAATAAACCTACTTCTCTACCTTATAAACATCCCGTTCTCAATGATCATATCAAAATGACGAAAACAGCTTTGGCAGAATAGTAATAAATTTCATGTCATGTAATTTTATTCCATCAATGAGAACAAATATCAACATAAATTATTAATACGATTAACTGACATAGCACCAGCATTTTTATTGATTATATATCCTCTTTTGAGTTCTTTTACATCTTCAGTATCGGGTTTCTGTAAATATACAGATATCTAATATCATCTGTCCGATAAAATGTAAACCTGTTCAATAGAGCAATATCAGCTGTCAAAGAAAACGTGAACTTTAATCAAGTGAATCCAAATATACATTTTCTGTTCAGTTTAGTGTTTGATACTTCATATATATGGAGAAATCATGATATAGAGGTATCGTTCTACTTGTTTGGCTACTGCTGTTGTTTGTTTTGCAGGTTTCATTGAATGAGAGGTTACGTGTACAGCAAAACGAAATTTTCTGGTTTTTTTTTCTTGCAACTCCGGTATTTTTGTATTTTTTCCTGATATGTTACCATTATATCATTTCATCTCGTGAGGCAAATATTTTCAGTATTTGGAAGATGTCCACTCGGTAGATGTACTTAGTACTAGATTTGGCTACCTATTTCGATATTTTTTTCTAAATGAGTACTTCTTTTTCGACTACTTTTGGATTAAGGCTTTCCATATTATATGATTTTAATGCTGCTGATGAGAGGTTAATCCTTGAAACACGTGAGCAGCATAATGAAATCAACTGTTTTTTATGCATCTTCGGTATTTTTTGTATTTTGAACCATTGGGTCGATGCCATTGCTGGTGGACCATAGGTCCCCGAGGGTATTCACTAGCCCAATAGTCAGACTTGTCTGACATGAAAATTGTATCTTGCGTGTTATAGAAATTTACTGTCATTGTCAAAATTCAAACCACTTAAAAATACTGAGGCTTCATTCCGTGTATGGCACTCGGTAGATGTCCTAAGTACTGGATTGGCTTCCTATTTAGATATTTTTGGAAATGAGTACTTCTTTTTGGACTACTTTTAGATTAAGGCTTTCCATGTCATTTGATTTTAATACTGCTGATGAGAGGCTACTCCTTGAAACATATGTACAGCATAAAGAAATTAACTGTTTTTTATGCAGCTTCGGTATTTTTTTTGTTTTTTTGGTGTTCGGGTAGTGGCAAAATACTAAAAATACCGAAGTTGCATAAAAAAACAGTGCTTGTGAGACCACGCCTACTTTGACAACCAGCGCAACAATATACAAAGAAATGTACATCTACAAAAAACCGTCAGCATCGTACAAATTATTTTGCTAATTAATAGTAAATTTCCCAATTCATGAAAAACTGATTTTCAAATTTCAAAATTTGTTCTATCAAATGATTTAGATAATTATCGATAAAAAGAATAATAGAAGTTATCTTCCTGATACGTCAAATATAGTCTCTAATAAAAGATACAAATGTGTTTGTCCATTATTGTCGCCAATATTTTCCCATCGGCAACACAACGTAACTTTACATATCATACCAAATACTATTTTTTTTAATCGCTGTTTTTGAATTAGGTAAAAATATATCAATATAAATAAATAAATAATTGATATCTTAAAATATTTATTTCTCAAAAGTATGGTTAATTAAGCATTTATGTTGGATTAATATATGTTTTGGCAAAAACAAATATTTGTTTTGTCTTTTCAGATCAATATATTTTATAATATTTTGAATACATATTTCAAAATAAGATAATGTACAATATATATGATAAAATATATATTTATGTTGATTTTTTGTAACACTAAAATTATATGCTCTTTAAGTTATCTTTAAATATTTGGTTAGTTACAACCTTTTTTGCGTAGCTAGAAGAACTTGAACACCAGATCAACCCTACCATTACGGTGGGAGAAATGTTTTTTGATTTGATTGCATGCATTCATGTTTCAAAATGATAGAGTTAAAATGTGTACATTAGCTGATTTTGACATATGTATGCAAAATACTATAAAAATCATTGTAAAATAATATTTGCTTTAGATTGATATGAAAAGACAAAACAAATATTTGTTTGTGCCAAAACATTTACTCACGTAATCAATATATTATAAGAACCAAAGAGTTCATAATATAACATTCGTACACAATGACTGATAATATATATATTTATTCTTAACCATTGATAATATACAATATATAGATATAAATTTAGCTTAGAATTATTAATTTTCACTGGTGTAATTTTGTACATGCACAAATATGTATAAAAACTATATTTACATCACTTATATTTTTCTCGAATTTTGAATCTTGGATATATGCTCTTTTCCAAATGTCGCTTTGATACTTTACCTAAAACGGGCAAAATAACTGGTGTGTCAGAAACGAAACTGGCATATTAAGCCATTGACAGTTTCTGTATAGCTTGACAAGAACTTAATTTCTGCATTTTGATCTGAACTTTAAAAAAGAAAGTTCTCTATGTTATGATGGATAAAATGAGTGTCGTCAATTGTTTTGGGGAATTTTTATTTCCTGTTTAGGAGTTAACAGTTAACATATCTTTCGTAATCAATAAGATATAACAGAGTCAATAAAAACTCATAGAAACGGGATAGAGAAAGGGGAGGTTTGGATACCCATAAACCGGTTTAACCCTACCGCTAGCTGTTGCTAGTGCCGGTACCAAGTGCCAAGTTCTTATCGATGTCTCTGTTTGTCTTTTGTCATTTTATTGTTTTTCTTGTGCAGTTCCCTGGTGGATTGTGGTATGTGATTGTAATGTTCGACCATTGTATGTGTTTCCTGTTTTCTTTTCTTCATTCATTTTTTCTGAAAAATACAAATCATGAAAAGGTGTCCCTCTGATGAAAAATACAGTAAAGACTCTAACCATACAATTCGTCGACTCATTTTTAATCTAATACAAATATAATCAATTACTGATTTCCAGTTCGTTGGCCATCCAGGGCTCTAGTAGTTAAATATAAAAACAAAAATATAAATTCATAACATGTTTGAGAAAATGAGTTCTGAATGTTTTGCTTGTTGGTAATTGTTTTTGACAGCTTGAAAAAATAATACCTTTAAAACATGTTACGAAGTTTGCTTTGATAATATGTATGGATCTTGAACTCTAAATAGGAGAAATTTGAAGAAGTTAGGTTAGTATTTTTTCACCTAAACTGTGTGCCAAATATATGATATACTAGAAAACAACTCCATGATTTGACAGGAAAGAGTTCGCAAAAAAATTCAATAGAAATTTGAATAGTTGTTATCAAATTATTTGCACAACTTGTTTGAGTAAGAGTGATTTTGTTTATTTGCAAATTAAAACAATGCTCTGTTCGAAGCATCGAAGCTCTCGAACTTTCGACATGACCTTTTATAAAGCAAGTTAAATTACCAAATTTGACATCCAATACATTATCAGTAACAAACTTTTGTCATTATAATTGCATGAAATAAATTGCATTTTGTTTGTTTTAAAAGGAGAGAAATAGAATATCACCTCCGACTACTGTCATAGAGGTGTACTTGATTTGTGAACATGTCATAATGTTTTATTTCAAAAAAAAATTCAATGGAATGCACACTATATTATTTTAAGGCTTGAAACATCATGATTTTATCGGACAGTGTGATTGGTTCAGTGATCTAAGAAATACACTATAATACACATTACTTCAATCAGAAACATGAATGGTTTTCCGGATGATTTCTTAACTTAAAGGGAAGCTGAATTAATAACCTCAAGCATAAGAAACTAATAAATTTAGGTATGTATGTATGGTTTATAAGGCCAAGATCTAGGGATGTAAATGAAACACACTGACAAAAACAACGGCAGTGCTGAATAACTAACTGGATCGAATGATTGCACCTTTTACCTGTATTTACAGAAAAAAAAACATCATAAGCAACTATACAAAAAAGAAGTGCACGTAAAAGGAACAAAAATATACACTTCGTTTACCTTGATTTAGATAGAACCCTTTTTTTGCTTTTTTAATCGAAATATGAGCTTTATGTTAAGCAAGGCCAAGCAAAGTTCATTAATTTTGCAATTGAAACTGATGAGGGTGTGAGGCGATTTTTATATTTTCTATTTGCCAAAAAATTGATGAGATGGTTTTTAAATTGTAAAAACCACCAAAAAGTTAATTGAGGAAGTGAGGGAGGTGAATTTTTATTTTTATTTTACTGAAATGGCAAAAATAAGGTCAATGAATGACTTTTTTCATGCCTACCAATGTGGGAGGGCCTTAGAACTAATAAATTAATTTTTAGTGGCCTAAGAAAATAAGATGGAGTTTTGTGTCTCAATTCTTGGCATTAACTTGCTTTTATATTTTAATGAACATTTGAGTCATCAATGCTTTAATTTTCCTTTAAATCATATTACCACTGTCTTCTGGGCAATATTTTGGCATAATTAAGATATTTTAATTTTAGAATGATGTCATAAGTCGCAAAGTTCTGGAAAATTAGTGCGGATGATCGACACTAACATATCGTAAATACAACTGGGACTATTTCAGACGTGTTCACGAAAGATAAAATCTGAAACAAACACGAAGGATACGTCCTAAGCGTTCTGGGGATCCATTACTTCTATGCAGGGTTTTAAATAACCTTGGGGTTTACAGATATATAAGTTTGGGAAAAACAAAAAATGACCACTCTATAGTGATATATGCAACAAATATAGGATATTCTAATTCACTTATGGAATTACGGAATAATTACTTGTTGCTTTTTTTATTGTGAAAAACAAAGTCTCATTCAAATAACTACTGCATGATGGAACAAAGACTGCCCTCATGCATGACAAAAACGCTTTACAATGAAAACGATAAATGCAAAAAAAAAGATCTAATGTCAATCTAATAATAAAATTTCTAAATACATAAAAGGTTTTCAATATAGAAAATGCGCTGAAAATAAATTATGAAAACTCACGTTAAACATACAATTTAAAAAAAAAAACTTTAAATTAAAAATTACATTATTGTGATCAGAAACAACTTACTGCAAAAAATTAAAATGAAAAAAAAAAATAAATAAATAAATAAAAATTACAGCATAGCAAACTATATTACAATATAGATTGCAAGAATAATCTGCGAAAACCTACTAAAAAATAAATAAAAGATTGCAAAATGTCTTCATCAGAAAAATCTACAACCGTAACATAACTTCACGGTTTCAATCTGTTAAATAAGCAGGCCTCCAGATGCAGTCATGCAAAACTTTTATTCCATAAACAATGGACGTTTCTTAGACACCAATATCCCTGTAAATAAAAAAAAAAATACAAAACATCAAAAGAAATCAACGCATTTTTTTTGTATTTAAGGATACCATACCAACATGAAATTGAAAATGTCTGAAAAAAACTTTACATTTATCTTTAAAACAATAAACATTTTTTTTTGTCGAAATTGATCTTGTTTTTCAATTTTGTTGAATATTCATCTTAAATGAAGCTGGATATGGTTCCGAAATAAACTTCCACCTGCATCACATATATATTCATTTATTTCGTAAGATGCAAATTAAAAATTTACGTTTATGACATTTAATTTGCTTTAATGAATAAAAAGAAAAGCCCTTGTTTATTGTGAACACTACAAAACTAATGTAGAAAGCAAAGTCAACAAGTTATAAATGTGTCCCAAAAACGAAACACAAAGGTCTCCCTTATCGGTTTTCTAGGCATTATTTGTCCCCTTCGACCCAAAAATGACTGACATGAAAAACAAGAAAAGAACCCATAAGATCTTGAAGACTCGGTTATATGTCCCCAAAAATCAACAATAAAACTGCAACTCGACGGCGTTTTCCGCTAAATGATGACATCTAGGGATAATGACGTTCAAAAGGTTGTTGGAAACGTCATAAATTCATGCTGAAATTGTAACAAATTATGCAAAAATTGAGAAAAGAAACTTGTTAAAGAAACTTCGAGATTGTATATAAAATGCTTGCAAGTTTGGAATTTAAAAAATCTCACTGGTAGAAACTCTTTTGATGTCCAAAATATGAAAAAGAAATGAAAAGAAAAACCAGACCTTTATGAAATATTACAAATAATACAGATGCTGTTGACAACTTGATGCTCTCAGAAAGTACAGATGCTGTTGACAACATGATGCGCTCAGAAAGTAAGAGATCTCGGATACTGACAAAAGAGGATACAACAAGTATGAATATTTTCAAATACTACTCATGAGAGTTGTGTTCCTACTGTCAACGAATTACAAAATTAAATAACAAAACAAGATAACAGTAAACAGCTTAAATGGCCAAAACATATTAGTACAGGCTATAATCCACAAGGAAAATGCACACGAAAAACAAAAATGAAAGACAAAATACAAACGTGAACAACGATAGAACATATTCATATTGTCAAAGGAGCACTATAGTGTCGTTTTTTTCTGTTAATAATCATTATTGTAGCGCATATGCTCTCAAGACGAGTGTAAGTGTAGATGTAAATCATCAATTGGCGTACGTTCAGGCAACGGAACATCTAAAACAACATATTTTTGTGCTTTTGTCATAAAAGCACTCAGTGAGATTTACTTTACTTTGAATTAAATGTAAAAATGTAAAATAAAATCTGCAAAATTGAGGTAAAATGTAATCCTCCTTCTTCCTGAATCCCCCATAGCATCAGATCGATTTTATTTTTTCGAGAAACTGAGAACTATTTTTTCAAAAGGCAAAAGAGAAGAAGCAATCAAGTTTCTGTTATTCAAGATATAAGCTCTGTCGTCAGTTTTTTTCACAAGACTATCCAGACAAGTAAACAACTGATTTACTTATTGAATGTCTTTATTGGTGAGATTAACAAATAAAAAAAAATCATACAAGTATCATATAAGCAAAATTCAATTCATTTGCACTCAAGCAATTTTCACTTCGTTGCGCATATGCAGAACATAAATTCACAGTAACTTCATTAGTTAGTTATTTGCACATAAGCAATATGCAATTCATTTACACATCAGCAATATTCAATTCATTTACACGGAAGCAATTTTTACTTCGTTGCTCCAATAGAAATATCTATTTATCAGGCATAGTGGAAATGTTCAATTCATTAAAATTAGATGTTTTAAATGTCATATATACTGTTAATTTGCACTGGTTTTGATTCAGTATTAAAAATTAAGTCATATCACCATCTTCCTTTTACCCATTGTTGAGTGAATATATACCTTATATGTCAATTTATGTTTAATACCAAATGCATTACTTTCTGCACTTTTTTTGTTATTCTGTAATGATAAGTTCATGCATTACTTTCTTCACTTTTTTGTTATTATGTAATGATTAGTACACGCGTTACCTTCTTCACTTTTTTGATATTATGTAATGATAAGTTCACGCATAACTTTCTTTACTTTTTTTGTTATTATGTAATGATTACTTGGCGCATTACTTTCTTCACTTTTTTGTTATTATGTAATGATTAGTACACGCATTACTTTCTTCACTTTTTTTGTTATTATGTAATGATTAGTACACGCATTACTTTCTTCACTTTTTTTGTTATTATGGAATGATTAGTACACGCATTACTTTCTTCACTTTTTTGTTATTATGGAATGATTAGTACACGCATTACTTTCTTCATTTCTTTTTTGTTATTATGTAATGATTAGTACACGCATTACTTTCTTCACTTTTTTGTTATTATGTAATGATTAGTACACGCATTACTTTCTTCACTTTTTTTGTTATTATGTAATGATTAGTTAACGCATTACTTTCTTCACTTTTTTGTTATTATGTAATGATTAGTACACGCATTACTTTCTTCACTTTTTTGTTATTATGTAATGATTAGTACACGCATTACTTTCTTCACTTTTTTCCTATTATGTAATGATTAGGAAACGCATTACTTTCTTCACTTTTTTGTAATTATGTAATGATTAGTAGACGCATTACTTTCTTCCCTTTTTTGTTATTGTGTAATGATTAGTAAACTCATTACTTTCTTCACTTTTTTGTAATTATGTAATGATTAGTAGACGCATTACAGTACTTGTAGGGTAAAACATAACCATTTTATGGTGTATAGTGTATGGTGTAATGGTGTATGGTTCAATGGTGCATGGTATATGGTTCAATGGTTCATGGTGTATGGTGTAATGGTGTATGGTGTTGCAACGTGAACTATACACCATACACCATGAACCATACATCATACAGTATGAACCATACACCATACACTATGAACCATACACCATGCACCATAACCCATACTCTGTACTCGGTAACTCTTGACCATACACCAAATACACGATCGAGCGACACTATGTAACGAGAGACAATGAACTAGCTGCATGGCGCCTCGGGACTGGCGAAGTTAATATAAAATACATTTTCAAAAATATGTTAATCTTATAAAGCAACGACAAAGAAAATTAAAATCGTGCTTTTTATGCGCTAGCAGGTGGCTATTTTCTACAACCACGAAATAATAATTATTAGCCAAAAGAAACGCAAAAAACATGAATTTTCCGCCGAAAGCCGATGGACAATCAAATTATGTTCATGTTGATTGCGCTGGTTCATGACAGCAAGGACGTATATTTAAAAATCGTGGTGCATTTTTACCGATGAAAATCGGAAGTGGGAAAAAAATCAACGAAAATGTTTTGATTACAAATTTCAATCAAGTGTATTGAAGAAACTACATGCTGTTATGTAACGAAATTTACTCTACTGATGTAAAAATCATTCAGCTTTCAGGAAAGTATAGTTTTATTAGTATCCATAAACAACCTTTTAAAGAAGATTGCTCAAAAGTGAAAGCATAGCAAATGCTTCGCTGTATATTTTCAATTGCAACATGGATTGTGTACGAGTTTCCTATCCTTCTAAATATACATCCTTGATGACAGATATTTTTCAATAAATTTTGCCATAACTTGACAAAAGTAATATTTTTTTCAAGAATTTTACAATCCCGAAAACTTGCGAGAAAATATTATGATATGACGTATTGATGTCCAAATACTCACAGTGCGCAAAATGATATTTTTCCCATTGGCATAATGTTCCCTAAAACATGCAAGAAATTTACAAACACTCGTATTTAGTATGATTTGCTGCAAATGTCACCTAAAACTCAAATTTGGCACACATTTGTCTAAACCATGCAACATATATGGTGTATGCCCGGGATGCATTGTATATGCCATTTTGTCAGAATACTATCTAGCTGCTGTGACTCTAATGTGGTACAAATTTTCTGAACAGATGCAACAATATGGCTATCAATAGTATAGTTCATGGTGTAAGTGCCATCTAATACTCAAATTTAGTACAAATTTACTGAAAATATGCAACAATATAGATAGAGATGGCATGCAATATGGTGTAAATGCAATCAAGTACTCAAATTTGGTGCAGATATACTGAAAACATGAAACAATAGGGATACTGATAGGATGCGATATGGTGTAAATGTAATCTAGTACTCTAATTTGGTACAAATTTACTGGAAATATGCAACAATATGGATATTGATAGTATGCGATATGATGTACATGTCATCTCGTACTTAAATTTGGTACCAATTTACTGAAAATATGCAACAATAGGGATATCGATATTATGCAATATGATGTAAATGTCATGCAGTACTCAAATTTGGTACAAATATACTGAAAACATGCAACAATAGAGATATCGATAGTATGAGATATGGTGTAAATGCCATCTAATACTCAAATTTGGTACAAATTTACTGAAAATATGCAACAATAGGGATATCGATAGTATGCGATATGATATAAATTCCATCTAGTACTCAAATTTGGTACAAATATACTGAAAACATGCAACAATAGGGATATCGATTTAATGCGATATGGTGTAAATGCCAATTAGTACTCAAATTTGGTACAAATTTACTGAAAATATGCAACAATAGGGATAGCGATATTATGCGAAATGATGTAAATTCCCTCGAATACTCAAATTTGGTACAAATTTACTGAAAACATGCAACAATAGAGATATCAATAATATGTGATATGGTGTAAATGCCATCTAGTACTCAAATTTGGCACAAATATACTGAACATGCTGAAAACGTGCAACCATAGGGATATCGATAGTATGTAATATGGTGCAAATGCCATATAATACTCAAATTTCGTACAAATTTACTGAAAATATGCAGCAATAGGGATATCGATAGTATGCGATATGATATCAATTCCATCTAGTACTCAAATTTGGTACAAATATACTGAAAACTTGTAACAATAGGGATATTGATAGAATGTGATATGGTGTAAATGCCAATTAGTACTCAAATTTTGTACAAATTTACTGAAGATATGCAACAATAGGGATATCAATATTATGCGATATGATGTAAATTCTATCTGATACTCAAATTTGGTACAAATATACTGAAAATATGCAACAATAGGGATATCGATAGTATGTGATATGATTACATGCAATCTAGTACTCAAATTTGGTACAAATTGACTGAAAATATGCAACAATAGGGATATTGATATTATGCGATATGATGTAAATGTCATCTAGTACTCAAATTTGGTACAAATATACTGAAAACATCCAACAATAGTGATATCGATAGTATGCGATATGGTGAAAATGCCATCTAATACTTAAATTTGATACAGATTTACTAAAAATATGCAGCAATAGGGATATCGATAGTATGCGATATGATATAAATTCCATCTAGTACTCAAATTTGGTACAAATATACTGAAAATATGCAGGAATAGGGTTATTGATATTATGCGAAATGATGTAAATTCCCTCTAATACTCAAATTTGGTACAAATGTACTGATAACATGCAACAATAGGGATATCAATAGTATGCGATATGGTGTAAATGCCATCTAGTACTCAAATTTGGTACAAATTTACTGGAAATATGCAACAATATGGATATAGATAGTACGCAATATGATGTATATGTCATCTAGTACTCAAATTTGGTACTACTTTACTGAAAATATGCAACAATAGGGATACCGATAGTATGGGATATGGTGAAAATGCCAACTAATACTTAAATTTGGTACATATTTACTGAAAATATGCAGCAATAGGGATATCGATAGTATGCGATATGATATAAATTCCATCTAGTACTCAAATGTGGTACAGATATACTGAAACCATGCAACAACAGGGATATCGATAGTATGCGATATGGTGGAAATGCCAATTAGTACTCAAATTTGGTACAAATTTACTGAACAACAGCAGTAGAATACCGAAGGAACATAATCAAAATATGATGAAAACATGCAACAATAGGGATATTGATAGTATGCGATATGATGAAAATTCCATCTGAAACTCAAATTTGGTACAAATATACTGAAAATATGCAACAATAGGGATATCGATAGTATGTGATATGATGTACATGCCATTAAGTACTCAAATTTGGTACAAATTTACTGAAAATATGCAACAATAGGGATATTGATAGTATGCGATTTGATGTAAATGTCATCTAGTACTCAAATTTGGTACAAATATACTGAAAACATGCAACAATGGGGATATCGATATAATACGATATGGTGTAAATACAATCTAATAGTTAAATCTGGCACAAATCTACTGAAAATATGCATCGATAGGGATAGAGATGGTATGCAATATGGTGTAAATTCCATTTAGTACTCTAATTTGGTACAAATATACTGAAAACATGCAACAATAGGGATTTCGATAGTATGCGATATGGTGTAAATGCCATCTAATACTCAAATTTGGTACAAATTAACTGAAAATATGCAGCAATAGGGATATAGTTAGTATGCGATATGATATAAATTCCATCTAGTACTCAATTTGGTACAAATATACTGAAAACATGCAACAATAGGGATATTGATAGTATGCGATATGGTGTAAATGCCAATTAGTACTCAAATTTGGTACAAATTTACTGAAAATATGCAACAAGAGGGATATCGATATTATGCGAAATGATGTAAATTCCATCTGATACTAAAATTTGGTACAAATATATTGAAAATATGCAACAATAGGGATATCGATAGTATGCGATATGATGTACATGCCATCTTGTACTCAAATTTGGTACAAATTTACTGAAAATATGCAACAATAGTGATATTGATTTTATAAGATATCATGTAAATACCATTTAGTACTCAAATTTTGTACAAATTTACTGAAAATATGCAACAATAGGCCCGGGACAATGATGAATGAGCGTTTTAAAGGAATGGGTCATTGTACGGTGTATAAGAAATAGAAATAGGTTCTGTTTGATGGAATAACTAAATACCGAAGTTACTGTGACTTTACTTTCTGCATATGCGCATTTCGACAACTTATGTCTCTTCAGTGCAGATAAAATCTAAACGTTTGAAAGACCAGAAACTCAAAGATATTTAAAAACTGAAAGAGAACAAATAACCAATATGATCAAAGTGTAAAGCCAAAATCAGCTAAGGACAGAGCTTTGCATGAGGGAGGAAATATCGAAATTCTCGTGTAAAATGTACATTTCACGTGAAATAAGATCGTGTTTGGTGTACAGAAAAGGTTATGGACGCTGAACGATGATAACCCTAAGCCTTTGCCGCACATAATGATAAGTTAATGTACGCTCGATAAGCGAAAGATATAAAGGAAATACTTAATAAATAAGATGAGGGCAAAAATGACAATTTAAAAGCGAGAAAAGGCAACACGCGAAATAAAATACGGCAAAAGAAAATCTGTATCACCCTTTTAAATAACAAGCTTTGTGGAAAGTATTCTAGAGTTGAGACTGAAAAATGAGATCTCGCCGAGACAAATTTTTATTGAAAATCTTCATTTTGTCCTACGAAAAGATAAAATTCATTTGTTGTATGTACCGGCCACTATAAAATAAAATCAAAATGCAAATACATTGTACTGGACATAGTGTAAGATGTAAAGTGTATGGTGCATGGTGTATGGTACATGGTATATGGTGTATGGTGCATGGTGCATGGTGTATGGTGTAAGGTATATGGTGCAATGGTATAAGGTGTGATAGTGTATGGTATATGGTGTAATGGTTCATGGTGTATGGTGTAATGGTGCATGGTGTATGGCGTATGGTATAATGGTATGATTGGTTATGTTTTACTGTACAAGCACTGTACTTTCTTCACTTTTTTGTTATTATGTAGTGATTAGTACACGCATTACTTTCTTCACTTTTTTGTTATTATGTAATGATTAGTTAACGGATTACTTTCTTCACTTTTTTGTTATTGTATAATGATTAGTACACACATTACTTTCTTCACTTTTTGTTATTATGTAATGATAAGTTCACGCATTACTTTTTTTACTGTTTTGTCATTATGTAATGAGTAGTACACGCATTACTTTCTTCACTTTTTTTGTAACTATGTAATGTTTAGTTCACGTATTACTTTCTTCACTTCTTGTTATTATGTAATGATTAGTTCACGCATTACTTTCTTCACTTTTTGATATTTATGAATGATTAGTACACGGCTTACTTTCATCACTTTTTGTAATTATGTAATGATTAGTACACGCATTACATTCTTCACGTTTTTTTGTTATTATGTAATGATTAGTACACACATTACTTTCTTCACTTTTTTGATATTATGTAATGATAAGGTCACGCATTACTTTCATCATTTTTTGTTATTATGTAACGATTAGTTAATGCATTACTTTCTGCACTTTTTTGTTATTGTGTAATAATATGTACACGCATAACTTTCTTCACTTTTTTGTTATTATGTAATGATTAGTACGCGCATTACTTTCTTCAGTTTTTTTGTTATTATGTAATGATTAGTTAACGCATTACTTTCTTCACTTTTTTGTTATTATGTTATGATTAGTAGACGCATTACTTTCTTCACTTTTTTGTTATTA
>MJUU01006380.1:28682-53599 GCA_002080025.1 Modiolus philippinarum
TAATATTAACAAATCATTAGTACACTTTATAATAAATTTATGAATATTAATAATTGACTTTTAATATTTACACATAAATTATAAATATAAATAATTCTTTTCCAATTATTATTATTGATCAATCAATTATTAATATTAACAATTGAATTGTAACTTTTAACAATTAAATCATAAATATTTAAAAATGAATTGAAAGTATCGACAATTTTCTTGAATAATTCTAATTATTAATAAATCAAGTATTTTTGTCACATTTGCTTGATTTATAAGTATTTACAATTTATGACAAATATTTATAATTAATCTGTACATAAAACAATAATATTTACAACCTTTAATAATTATAATTCATTTATTATGTATAATTCATTTATAAATATTAATAAATTAGTTATGATTACTTAAGATGTCTTTTATTAATATGTATAATTTCTACATTTTTCTTATATTTGAAATTCATTTATAATTATTTGAACTTCATTTATCATTTATCAATATCTATACTTCATTTATTAATATTAGGAAATCATTTACAAATATTTCAAATTCATTTATTGATATTTAAAATAATATGCTATTTAATTATAATTATTCTTTTTCAATTTAGAAGTAGTAATTAATGATTTTTGGATATTGACAATTAAATTATAAATATTTGCAAATGAATTAATTTAAATGTTATATTTCTATATTAATAAATCACATATTTTTATCGAAATTGCCTTGCCATGAACCTACTAATGTGTAGCAGTCTCTTAGGAAAGACCAATGTTCCTATGGATTTGTAGGATCAATAATCCCGTATGTTAACAATTTTTATCCTGATTTCAGATATATATCCGGCCAACCAATTGCCACTTCTTACATACGAATTGAATTGGAATATCAAAATTCATGTAACATTTCACAAATATTAAATTATGCGCTGCACTATCGCTTAGACGTATATTCTTACTCCTCAAAAAGAACAAATCTTTTGTAAAAAGATTATATATATAGTTCAAAAACTTATGCAAGCATTATTTATAGCACAGAAGCCCTTTTGAATGTTGAATATTATTCAAGTTAAATTTGGTTTCGGTTTCGGTCTCGGTTTCGGTTTCAATATCGGCTTATGGTGAAAATGTCTAATAACAAAAATATTCTAAGTTTCGTTAAACAGGAAGTGGGCAAGCCAATAATACAAAACTCTATTACACGGTATAGGTCCCCATACTGAAACTTCATGCCAAAGTGCAAAAAGCTCGAATACACGGTTCCTGAGAAAAATGCGACACAAATTGTGTTACGCCAACGACCAGCATCGTCATATGATTTATCCACAATTTATACAATCTTTCCTCATAATTTGATTAAATCCAAATAGGGACAGCTTATAAAATGGCCTTTTAAATTTTCTTGTTTGCAGTTCATTTGTTCTAACAAAAACAACAAGGATTCTACTCTAATATTACCTACAATAACCATTGTGCCTGGACATGTGATGATATGATTAATGCACCCAGTGTTTTGGGGAAAACATTTTTGTTCGTTTTGGCAACGCTATTTATCAGCAGATCATAGGTGTTCCCAAGGGTATAAATTGTGAAGCTCTCATTGCAGATCTTTTTCTGTTCTGTTGCGAACGAGGCTTCATGAAAAAACTTCAAACCGGGACCATACCAAAAATGTGTTAACTTATTTTCATTTTTAATAATAACAGCAGGTATATTGATGACATCCTTAGTATTGACAATCCCCTGTTTTTATATCAAGTAGAATTTTACTGCTGTTACTATTGTTTTTTTTATTTATCACATTGGTTAGGGGTATGGTTTGGGCCCAATAAAACTAGCTTAGCCTGGCCGCAGCAGGTTTGCGCCTGTTCTAAGTAAGGAAATTTATTAAGCCTATGTGTGTCTTGTATGTTTTCTACTTAGTTTACTTTATATCTACAGGAGTGTAGGATGGTGTTTATTTCGCTGAACCTGATTACTCATTTTTAGGGTCGACGTCGACCTGCTGTTGGTCGTGGGGTTTTCCCCTCTTCTTGAAGGCGACATTCCTCTAGCTCCATCCTACGAGGTGTATATTTCTCAACTAGTAGGATTCGCACACGTATGTACCCCTCTTGGCGATTTAAATGAATGTAACCTTACTTTCCCAGCCAAACTTTCACAACAGTGTTACAGATTTCATAAGTTCTTGAATACTTTTTAAAAAGCTTATAATAGATATGAACATTTGATCACTAGTTTCTAATCCTCGTATTTACGGAAATGTTGTTAAAAATCCACCAAACTGATTTTTTTTTATTTCTATTGAACATTTATCTTAAAGAAGTACGAGTGTAAGAGTTTTGTAATGAGAATTAAAATTCTGGTCTTTTGTTGTGAAGAACTTATAGAACAACATGAGCAAAAAATTTTGAAAATACATGTAAGAATTTTTTAAATATAAGACGTTAAAATTTTATCGGGAAACAGTTCTCTCCAGAGTTTTCCTTAATTTTCCAGTACCTGTTTATATGCTTTGAAATATATGAAAATATATTTGGAAGTTGATAAAATTATACATATTGTCTATTTTATGAATGTTAAAATGACCAATGACCAAGAAAATACGATCCATGCGCAAAAAAATAACCTCGTTTGATAGGATAGAACCAGAGGATATCGAATGCTTCTGAAATCTGACGCTCAAACTTTCCTTAAAGGTATCCATAACATATTTATGAAACGTCGTTAAATGCAACAAACACGGATCCTCAAAATATTTTTATTTCACAAATAAAAAAATACAGTTTTCCTGTTTCGAGCTTACTACCGATCTGACACCTACCAACTAATATTTAAAAGTCATATGTCATATCATTGACAGTTTAACGGGTGACGCGAATGGAGTGGAATTTACCGTGCTGACAAAAACCGACATTGATTTAATATGCCAATTCATTGGTAGGTTATAGAATAAACTATCCGCTAACTTTAGATTAAAATTCAAAGCTTAAACGCCACAAACTTTGGAGGTGAACCAAGCAATTAAATAATTAGACTGAGTGCGAAAGTGGTACAAAATAGAAATATAGCATCCGCCCGAATGTAAGAATTTCGGGCTTTTGGCAAATGTCAAATTTGGGATAACATGCACGATACCAAATCAAAACTGAATCTTGAACTGTAATTCATTTTTAATTTTCTAGGCATATCTATGGACAAAGTAATACTGATGTGAATTCTAAATAAACTATAGTTCATCTTATTTTAATTGAGATGCTGCTAATTCGACAAATCCTGTCTCCCTTGTGCAATTTGTACCAAACCCTTCGGAAAATAATAAAAAAGCCAAAGTGTTTAATCTTTGATTATCGCGTACAAATTAAAATCGTTTACAAATTTAATTTGCACAGGTAAAAACATTTTTTTTCAAACATCGTACATAGGATCCGATTACATACATTTCAGATTACGTAGCCGAAGGGTTAAGGCGTTTGCTCAGAGACGCTCCGGATGTTAGCTGAACCTCATTCAAATCATAAAAATCTATATTCGACTCACACGAAGAGCTAACACAATTAAACTCTTACAAAATTCAAAAAAATAACAAAATACCAAAGATACTGTTAATTCATTTTCTGCATATGCGCATTTCGACAGCTTATGACTCATCAGATCAAACCAAATCATTTGCAAGTCTCTATTCACCGAAAAACATTTAAAGCTGATAGAGAACAAATTACCAAAAGTATCTTAATGGAAATTAATGAAAAAGAGAACTTTAAGAAGACATCCTCATTAAATTTATCGTCGAATTACTTTAAGGGAGTATTAGCGTCAGATTTCAGAGCATTCGATATCCTCAGGTGTTATCCATTTAAACAGGGTTAAATGCTTTGCAGATGTACCATATTTTCCTGGTCATAGGTCACCTTAAAATACATAAATAGACAATGCATATAACTTTATAAACTTCAAATTATATTTTCATATATTTAAAAACATATAACATCAAACACATCGAAAATTCTTACATGGATTTTTAAAATTTTGCTCAAGTTGTTCTGTAGGCATCGTTCTTCAAAAAAAAAAAAACAAAAACAAAAACAAAAAAAAATAAAAAAAAAACAAAACAAAAGGTCACTCGCACTCCCTTAAATAATTGCTTTAATCACTTTTTCTTTTATATATGATTGTGAGGAAACTGATAACAATAGCTTTAAAATTGAAATCACGTTATTTTGCTGAAATATAAACAACGAACCGATGCAAAAATAAACGAAATCAATAATACTTTAAGGTGTTAAGGTAACTCTTTAAATCAGTAAAGCGTTTGAAATAGTCAGTCTCATCGGTGCTTTTAAAGCATAAATGTGACAAAGAATTAAATTCATGTATGTAACCCAGAAGATAAAAATATCTTCATAAAAATGATTAAAACAAACATGCAAATGATTTTTAGGCGTTATGTCCCTTACAACATTATTACAGTCATTGTATCCGTAGCCGTTACTTAATAACGGATTGTTGACTGATTGATGACGGATTTTTGACTGATTTGATGACTGATTTTTCACTGATCGATGACGGATCATGAATAACGGATGTGTACGTATTTTACTGATCGCATCCGTCAATTACGTGTTGTATCAATCAGTAAATCACGTATGACGGATACTTAAATATTTGGAATTTTAAGGCAAAACGAATAAACATAATATTATTCTCGGGTGTTTCCAGGTTGTTAGATACATCTTTTCCGCATATAAAGAAACAGTTTAATTAAATTTTTTTATTGCTCTATTTTGTTTCAATTTTAATCGTTTACATGTATTTGTGAAAGAGAACTGGGTATCTAAACTGCATAATACAAGTCTGCGTTTTAGACTCGATCTTTGAAAATGACCAAAACAATATTTTTTTGCAAATTTCATTCATCATATTCTTTCAAAGGAGTTTTATATTTTGCACTACATTTCAGTCTTGAAAAGTTAGATTTTTAGTGTGCGGTTTAAACTCTGTCTATAAAAATGACCAAAACAATTGAAATATTTTTAAAATTTTATTCATCATATCCTTTCGAAGGAGTGTTATATTTTGCGAAACACAATTTTAATGAATTTTAACATATTTAAGGCTTGAAAAGTTAGATTTTTAGTCTGCAGTTTAAACTCTGTCTATAATCATGACCAATACTTTTTAAATTATTTGAAAATTGTATTCATCATATCCTTTCGAAGGAGTTTTATCTTTTGCGAAACACAATTTTCATGAATTTAACATTTAAGGCTTGAAAAGTTAGATTTTTAGAGTGCGGTTTAAGCTCTGTCTATAAAAATTACCAAAACAATTGACATATTTTAAATATTTTATTCATCATATCCCTTCGAAGGAGTTTTCTCTTTTGGGAAACACAATTTTAATGAATTTTAACATATTTAAGGCTTGAAAAGTTAGATTTTTAGTTTGCAGTTTTAACTCTGTCTACAAAAATGACCAAAACAATTGAAATTTTTGGAAAATTTAATCATAATATCCTTTCGAAGGAGATTTATCTTTTGCGAAACACACCTTTAATAAATTTTATCATATTCAAGGCTTGAAAAGTAAGATTTTTAGTCTACGGTTTAAACTCTGTCTACAAAAATGACCAAAACAATTGAAATTTTTGGAAAATTTTATTCATAATATCCTTTCGAAGGAGTTTTATCTTTTGCGAATCACACCTTTAATGAATTTTAACATATTTAAGACTTGAAAAGTTAGATTTTTAGTCTGCAGTTTAAACTCTGTCTACAAACATGACCAAAACTATTTAAATTATTTGAAAATTTCATTCATCATATCCTTTCGAAGGAGTTTTATCTTTTGCAAAACACAATTTTCATGAATTTAACATATTTAAGGCTTGAAAAGTTAGATTTTTAGAGTGCGGTTTAAACTCTGTCTACAAAAATGACCAAAACAATTGAAATTTTTGGAAAATTGTATTCATCATATCCTTTCGATGGAGTTTTATCTTTTGCGAATCACACCTTTAATGAATTTTAACATATTTCAGGCTTGAAAAGTTAGATTTTTAGAGTGCGATTTAAACTCTGTCTATGAAAATGACCAAAACAATTAAAATACTTTCAAAATTTTATTCCTCATGTCCTTTTGAATGAGTTTTATCTTTTTCGAATCACAATTCTAACAAATTTCAGCATATTTAAGTTTGAAAAGTCAGATTTTAAGATTTTAAGTCTGCGGTTTAAACTCAGTCTGTAGAAATCACCAAAACGATTTAAATTTTTTGAAAATTCTATTCGTCATATCCCTTTGAAGGAGTTTTATATTTTGCGAAGCACAATTTTAATGAATTTAAGCATTCTTTTAGGTTGAAAGATCAGATTTTTGGTGTGCACTTTAAACTCAATCTTTAAAAATAACCAAAACAATTCAGTTTTTTGAAAATTTTACTTCATACAATCCTTTCGAAGGAGTTTTTTTTATTTTTCGAATCACAATTTTAATAAATTTTAGCATATTTAAGGGTTGAAAAGTTAGATGCACAGTCTGCGGTTTAAACTCAGTCTATAAAAATTGCCAAAACAATTTGAATTTTTTGAAAATTTTATTCATCATATCCTTTCGAAGGATTTTTTTATTTTGCGAAACACAATTTTAATGAATTTAAACATATTTTAGGCTTGAAAAGTCAGATTTTTAGTCTGTGGTTTAAACTCTGTCTATAAAAATGACCAAAACAATTGAATATTTTCAAAAAAATTATTCATCATATCCTTTCGAAGGAGTTTTATCTTTTGCGAATCACACCTTAAATGAATTTTAACATATTTAAGGCTTGAAAAGTTAGATTTTTAGTCTGCAGTTTAAACTCTTGTCTATAAACATGACCAAAACTATTTAAATTATTTGAAAATTTCATTCATCATATCCTTTCGAAGGTGTTTTATCTTTTGCGAAGCCCAATTTTCGTGAATTTAACATATTTAAGGCTTGAAAAGTTAAATTTTTAGAGTGCGGTTTAAACTCTGTCGATAAAAATGACCAAAGCAATTGAATTTTTTGGAAAAATTTTATTCATCATATCCTCTTGGAGGAATTTTTTCTTTGGAAAACACATTTTCAACAAATTTCAGCATATTTAAATTTGAAAAAGTAGATTTTTAGTGTGAGTTTAAACTCTGTCTATAAAAATGACCAAAACAATTGAAATTTTTGAAAATTTTATTCATCATATCCTGTGGAAGGAGTTTTTGCGAACACAATTTTAATGATTTTAACATATTTAAGGCTTGAAAAGTTAGGTTTTTAGTTTGCGGTTTAAACTCTGTCTATAAAAATGACCAAAACAATTTAAATTTTTGGAAAATTTTATTCATCATGTCCTTTCGAAGGAGTTTTATATTTTGCGAAGCACAATTTTAATGAATTAAAGCTTTCTTTGAGGTTGAAAAATCAGATTTTTGGTGTGCGGTTTAAACTCAATCTTTAAAAATGACCAAAACAATTTGAATATTTTCAAAAAATTTATTCATCATATTCTTTCGAAGGAGTTTTATATTTTGCGAAGCACAAGTTTAATGAATTTAAGCATACTGAAGGGTTGAAAAATCAGATTTTTAGTCTTCGGTGAAACTGAATCTTAAAAAATGAGCTAAACAATTTAGTTTTTTGAAAATTTTATTCATCATATTCCTGTCGAAGATTTTTTTATTTCATAAATCACAATTTAAATAAATTTTAGCATATTTAGGGTTTGAAAAGAAGGATTTCCCAGTCTTTCGTGTATGAATGCGTCAAATCATTTCTTTTGTTGTTTTTTTTTGTCTTTCCATTCTTCTTTGCTCTTATTTGCATTCCTGTTATTGTCTAACAATTAACGTTTAACCAGTTGTATAAATTATTTTAATATTGTTTTTTTTTATCAAATTAAATTTGTCTATTTTCGACAATTGGTCAAATCAGATGTGCTCCCAAATTTTAATGCATTCGAACACACTGTATTATATACTATGCATTTCCTACGTACAAGCAGAAACATCAAGTTTATATAATATTAACCTTAACGCACGGATTAAATATGCCTAGGTTGTTATTATATTTTTTTTTTATATATTTCAATTCTAAATTCATTTTTGTAATGAAACGAAATTATCATTTCGCAAAATGTATTAACTTGAAAGATGACGTAAGGCTATTAATCAGTCATTTACGGATAGGACCGATCAATCATCCGTCAGTCACGTAATTTACGTATTGTATCCGTCAAATACGTGAATTACTTTTCCTATCCGTCAGACTTTGACGGATTGTTGACTGATCGATCACTGATCGATCACTGATCGTTGACGGCTGACGGATCGCTTAATGATCGCTCTTTTAGTAACGGCTACTGAAGCAAGGACTGTATGGCATTGATTGTCATCATATACATCTATATATATTTTTAGACTCCTGTGATTTATTCAATACGTCCTCAGTCAATGTCAATAAATAGAAAAAAGAAGGGAAACGGGGAATGTGTCAAAGAGACAACGACCCAAATGGGAGTAATAACAACTCAAAGCCATCTTAAGATCTTCAATGAACGGTGAGAAAACCGCACACCCAACGGTAGGTCGGAGTCGGCCCCTGAATAAAAAGTAATCAAGTTCAGCGAAATAAACGTCATCCTAGACTCCTATAGACATAAAGTAAACTAACTAGAAAAAAGACAAGGCACACAAAGGCTTAATAAATTTCCTGACTTAGGACAGGCGCAAACCTGCTGCGGTGGGGTTAAACTAGTTTTATTGGGCCCTTCCCCCTACAGCCAATGTGATAAATCGAAAAACAGTAAAATTCAGTTGGCAACAGGACTGAGTCAATTGTGAAAAATGGAACTGAAAGAACTAAATATACGGACATAAACATGAAATCACAAGAGACCACTAGCAGTTAACTGACATTCCAGCTCCAGACCTATTATCAACTGACAAAGTAAGTTATGTACCCCCCGTATACAGCTTCCACCAAGATCCCTTCCTGTGAGGAGTTTAGGATAATGATTTCATGCATATACCGGAATACATAACCCGTGTCCATGCAATACAGATTTTGGAAATTTAGAATGTGTTTAGTTAAAATGCAAATGTCTGCTTTGTCCTCATTATTAGGCTATGACTGTTATTAGAATTATTGGAAGAATAATATTAATAATAAGAAGAACAATAATAATAATCAGAAGAGACGTAGAATAACAACATGTCACCCCGACTACGTCTGGGGGGGGGCATAACAAAATACCAAAATTACAGCAACCTTGATTCTTTGTAGATAGCCATTTAGACAACTGATGTGTCTTCTGTGTAAATCAAATCATAAAGAAGACCTTTAACGGGAATGTGACCAAAAACTAAAAGGGAACAATAGGGTCTGAAAGTCTCGTCATGCGATACCGAGAAATCACGACAAAAATGAAATTTGAATACGTTTCCCGCCGAAATATGACGTTGCGTGATTATGGCGTCCCACTGTTTTGCTTGAAACGTCATATTTTTCTGTTACAATGTACCCGGAAGTTCAAAATGGAACGAGACTTACTGACACTATAACAATTAACCAATATGATTAAATGAAGAGCTCAAGACAAAGCTTATCGCGAGAGAGATACTATTACCTTTGAAAAATTAAATGCAAATAAACATTCTTCCATGATTTTGGTGACAGCATGAAATTTGAGATAACATTTATTATGATTTATAGGTTATCTCAACTCATATGTGAGTTGGTTATCTTAAACCAGTCTACTGCTACTAAGATGTAAAGCTCTTACAAACACTCAATGTTTATTTAACAGTAAGAAAGTTGGGATTTGCCATGATTTTGTCATATGTTTGGTTTATGATTACAATTTTATCATACTTCTACTGTAGTAATTTATTTGAAACAAAGAAAGACTATTATGATCTATGTATGTATAAAATACAGTTGCGACGATGAAATGTAGATCCTCTTACGGTTCCTTACGGTTCTAAACAAACAGCTATCCCTTAAGACGGTTCGCTACTCAATTTGAAAATAAATAGGATTTCAAATAAATGTATTTTGCTAGAAAATTAGAAAAAAAAATAATTTAAATGAAAATAAAAATGATAGGTTGATGATATCTTTTTTTGAGTTATACATTTGGCAGGAAACTGAAAACCTCTGACTTTTTCATAGTTTTAACATTGGGAAGATTTGATCATGCATGAATGTGACAGAATAAATAGAATTTAATGATTTTTTTAGAATGCTTGTCAAGTAACTTAATACCGAAGTTACTGTGAATTCAATTTCTGCATATGCGCATTTCGACAACTTATGTCTCTTCAGTGCAGATAAAATCTAAACGTTTGGAAGACCATCAACTCAAAAATGTTTAAATACTAATAGAGAACAAATAACCAATAGGATCTAAATATACAGCCAAAACCAGCTAAGGACAGAGCTTTGCAAGATGTATAAAATGAAATTTTTGAAAAAAATAAGGGGGTCCAAGAACAAAAAAAACATAATTCTTTTAAACGAAAAAAACAGAGGATTCCGAAAATCTGACAGAAATTCCAAAACATGAGGAGCGAACCTTCTTAACTATGAATTATATTTGCAAAGTTTTCAATACGTACTTTTCTTATAATATCACTAGCAATCTGGATTCTTGTAGATAGTGTGTATGCGATAACTGCACTTGCTATTGCCCCAACAACAGATGAAATCACGGCAAAGACAGCGCCTAAAAATAAGACGTACTTCTTCATATCATCTATTATAGCAAATTTTATTTAAAGACATATTCGGCAATAATAGTCATGGTTGCATTTTCCTTATTCCTTTTACACTTTTAATTGAGTTATTATGATGAGTTATCGTCGGGAAACTTTTAAAGCTGACCAGTCCCCTTTATACTTGTTTCATAATTCCTTGCGATTTGAAAAACGCCTCATATGTGCTTTACCTAGGTCAAACTCCACTAAATATTTTCCATAGGCGGCCAAGATAACGTTTTGTGAATTTTCATAGTTACCTCAAGTTCACCTTATGCAGCGATATGATTTTCTCAAAGTGACACGTCTGCCAAGTAACATATCCTAGCGACGACCCAAGTTTAAAGTCTAATAAGAAATTTCTATCGCCTCATTTAACTGGGGTATGCAAATTACCAATGTTCCCTTTCAGATCCTTGGGCACACGTGTCATCATTGATGAGGCTTCAGTATTTTTAACATGCAATGAAGCTGATTGATTCAAAATGTTTGTCAATCCGGAAGTGTTTCATGATCACAAGTGCGTTTAAGAATCGGATATTGTCAATATTGACAGTTATATGCAAAGCATGGCTTTGTTTATATAAGTACTATTTTTGACTATGCCAGCAGCTGATCGTCGGTCATTTAATATAGTCTAACCTACCTACTGATTTTTTTTACAAACAAATACAGCATCTACAACATAGTGTTTGTTATACATTTTGATTAATGACAATACTGGATCTGGATCTTAAACATTTTATTGCATATGTATGATTACCGAAAACCAATTGTATTGAAACTTGCAATGTCTAAATTTTACGAAATTTTATTTAAAACTAAGGAGTATCTTCCTCATGCAAAGCTCTGTCCTTAGCTGAATTTTGTCTTTTCTGTCCAGATCATTTTGGTTTGGTTATTTGTTCTCTATCAGCTTTAACGTGTATTTTGGTCAATGGACTTCCAAATGCTTTGGTTTTGATCTGCACTGATGAGACATAAGTTGTCGAAATGCGCATATGCAGAAAATTATTAACAATAACTTCGGTATTTTGTTATTATTTACGTAACAAGCATTAACAAAAATCAATTGAAATATTGGTATTATTCAAACCAGTCAATCAACAAACCTTTGCCAAATGTATCGATTTATTGCAAAACAGAGTTGATATTGATGTATATATTTTTTAGTTGTTTTTGTACGAGCAGCAGTAGAATACCAAAGGAAAAAACACAAAATTGCATAAATCAAGTTCCAGAGACAAGATTAAAGTAATAATATCAGAAGACAAAAGACCAAAGACACAAGACACCCACAAAACGCACAAACACACCAAACAAAAAACCCAATCATAACGCACTGACAGTGTGATATTGATAGTACCTTTAAATCATTATTTGTTAATCGATTTTGATATAACATATTTATCCATTTTTATAGAATCGTTTTAGATTATAGCATATTACCAGGAAAAATACACTAAAATGTAATAAAAAGGGCAACACAAATAGATACGAAAGATACGCAAAAAAGCAGGTCCATTGTAAAAGAAAAAGAAAATGATGATTCCCAAAAGTGTAATAATTTCTTTAAAAAATAACGAGCGTCAGAGAGCTATTTAATCATGAAAAAATGCACCCTAAATACAATGTAGAAGACCTAGACGCAAATTTGTCACTTTACCTGTTAAAACTACTTCAGTTGCATAACAAAAGAACGAAAAACTTCAATTCAAGAAACAAGTTGATGAGATACCATTGTTTTCATTCTGTTAGAAATTCAAGATTAAAAAAATACTAAATTTACCTGGCAACAAAAACTTTCAAAATACATTAAAATGTATTTATATTGTAAAATTAAATTTGGAACGTGTTTATCGTGCTTACAACCTTATTGCAAAATTGTAAGCTTCATCGCTTTAAGTTAATGAGGAGTTGATAGCAAAGAGGTTAATCACCGCTAGATGAAAATAGAAAAGAAGTTCTCAAAAAATTTAAAAAGACAAATCAGGCAACTGATATGAAAAATGTTCATGATAAATATCTTAATGAAAAGCTCTTCAAGACACTTGAGGCCAGATTTATTTGATCAGAAACAAGAACCCTTACACATAAATAGAAACAAATATTCTTAAGACAGAATTAAACCCTTTTAGCTTTATTGCTCTCTAACATCGTCTATAATCTCAAATGGTTACATGTACAGCAGCAAAGTGTCTTTGAAATATGCTCGAAGCAAAAGGCTGAAAATGCTACATGGAGACGCTGTCCGACTAGATTAGGTCCATTAAGTCGTTAATAGTGAATCGTATTCGGAGTTTGAAAACATAAATGAAATCCAGAAATCCCAGTATTTTTTGAAGATCCCCTCGTTAAAAAACCCTAGAACACCTCCACAAAAATTACGTCATTGTTCCTGCAGACAAAGCTTCCAACAACATACTGTCCGTGTGTAAGAAACACTCTCTTGACTGTCAGATAAAGGAGATGGGAATTGATAGTTCATCAGGAACCCAACTTATACTCCCACTATAGAGGAGATTATTGAAAATCACAACTCTGTTTTAGCATCCTTTGGCATCTATGCGCATGCTGAAAACAATCAGTTCCCCTACATATACTGGGTCCATAAACTTCATAAGAACCATACAAACAGAAATTCACTACGGGGTCTTCCAGATGCACCACTAAGCCACTTTCCAAGCTCCTTACAAACTTATTGACCGCAGTCAGAGATGGCCTGAAAACTTACAGTGATAAGGTCTACTCCACGAGGGCGTCAATCAGATGTGGATTCTAAAAAAATTCTAAAGATCTCCTTGAACAGCTAGCCTCTAGCAGTCTCACCCATTGCCATATCATACAAACTTTTGATTTTTCTTCTCTTTATACTACCCTGCCACACAATGAACTGAAAACAGTAATTTCTGATATGATACATCAATGTTTCTGCACTAAAACGGAGAACGCAGATACACTTATTTAGTAGCAGGGAAAGACAAAACGTAGTTTGTCAAGAACCAGAGTCAAACAAGAAGTACACAGAAAATGACGTAATCTAGATTTTTTTTTTAATAGACAATATTTTTGTCGAATTTGGAGGCCGCGTTTTTCAGCAGTCAATTGGGATTCCCATGGGAACTAACTGCGCGCCACTTTTAGCTGATCTCTTTCTTTTCTCGTACAAGACCAAGTTTTTACAAGGTCTAACACAGAAAAAACAAAAGCATTTAGCTCAGTCCTTTTATTTCAGCTTCCACTACATAGACTGTCCCAAAAGCTGCTTAGTCAGGGATTTGTTCAGCCTGTGTTACTTTCACACCTTCAGATGTCCGTCACCATGACATCATTGACAGATATGACGTGTCTGTGTCCCAAATGAAAACGGGCATTTTCAGTTAGATTTCACGTCTTCACGGATTTGACATACCCGGTTTTGACTCTACCCTGGTTTGACTCACTGATAGTGTGACGGATGCCACTAGTAAAGCAGGACATGCTTACCTTCAGGAGCACCTGATGTCACTCCCGGTTCACACTATGAGTGACTTCGTTCTTAATANATACTGAAATAGTTAAGTCACAGCCTAAACTGACCTTAAATATCATATGTAACATTTCCGGTATTAAAGTTCGGAATTTGAAGACCGGATTTCGGAACCTCAGAAAACCGGAACCTCGTAAAACCGGCCGATTTCTTTGGTCCCGACGGAGGCCGGTATTCGGAGGTTCCACTGTATCGTCTTTTTTTTCGTCTTTTGTGGCTGTCTAACGTCCTTGTTTTGTCTTTGTTTTTCTCTGTTGCCGTATTTGCCATGTCTTTGGACTTCAATTTTTGTAATCATTACTTCCTTTGATTCTTCGGTATTCTACTGCCGTTGTTTTATAAACTTTTTAACTGATATATATTTTACCTTCTGTAGTAGTCGCTCCTTTCGCTGATGATGATACGTTTTTTAATGTAGAACCTGAAAGAAAAACTAACATCGAAAAAAGCTCTGAAATTTTATACAGAGACAATTTAAATGTTTTTTTGTTTAACAATCGGGCATATAACAAAGATTAAAACCACTAAATTATACAAGCTGTGATGAAATTTTATTAACGAATATACATTTAGTTTTCGTTTCATGAAAAGTATATCAAAAGCGAATAAATAAACTCTGTATAAATATCGTCTTATAAAAGACAATCACATAATACCCCCCAAAGTTTTAGACCCCAAAAATATGGGAAAGTTAAAAAAAAATTAAAACTACAAAAATTGACCTTACCTTCTGGAACCACATTTTTCGAAGACAAGATCCGCAAATGTGTTTAATTTGATATGTACAATAAAGAAGAAGGGAGCATTTGTTGTGCAGGACGTAGCGAATACGCACTTTTTCGGATAGGATGTAATTCAAGTCTTGTGTAAGAATAGGCAAATGACTTTCCATTAAGGTTACCGGTTGCATGACTTAATTCCTTCAACCTACTTTATTGTCACACTCCTGTGAGTTTTCTCTATACATGAAATAAAAGGGACAACTAGAAACACCTAAAATGGCTGAAAATTATAATTACATGCTACAATCTGCTAGAGCACTACACAGCAAGAACACAAATTACACAAAAGACAAACGTAAACAACGATAGGAACTCGGGACAGCTGGACTTGGATCCGGCACTAGCAAAAGCCAGCGGTAGGGTTTAACCAGTTTATGGGTACCCAAACCTCCCCTTTATCTGTCCCGTTTCCCTACAGTATAGTAAACATACGAATAAAACCCAATACAAGTAGACTACTAACTCCATGACCACAATCTTGAAAGGAGAGAATATGACAATACGTAGTTTTATAAGATGGGTCAAGGGGTGCTCACCGCTAAATTGCCGGCTAGCTAAAGGTAAAACACTAAAAATTCAAACTCAAAACTTCCTGCAGGATTTGGTCAAGAATCATCATATATTTCAGTAGACATCGACAGTATCAGTGAGAGGCCAGTATGTATTTAAAATTTTCAGGTCACTAGATCTCAAAGCTAATTTGTCACTAAATCTCAATAAAGTAGGTTGCAATAAAGTAGGTTGCAATAAAGTAGGTTGCAAGCAAATTATCTTGTCAATATCCCCTTTTACATAAAGAATGTAAGTTACGTCCCACCTTTTCTGGGCTTTTAATCAGTTTCTGGCATTTTTAACAACATTACAGTAAAGTAAGTGAGAAAAGAACCGTCAATCAAAAGAACGAACAACCCATGGACAATGGCAACATCGGACACACTTAGAAACAAGGATATCACTTAAGTACGAGACAAAAAAGAAAAATGAAGACACACATACAGATGAACAACACTGACCCAATAAAAAACATGGGTGAGATGAGGTGTACCGGTAGAGTAAGCATCTCCTGCTTCTTATAAGACACCCACCGCGTTGAACATGTCAAATCCGGTAGAAAAGTCAAATCCGATAGGGGAAAAATAAACTTTAGTTGCAGTTGGAAAGATCTGTTGTCATCTGGGAATAGATATCCCATAGCGATCCACAAGATCGTGATGTCGACCATAAAACTTCTGTAGTGATGACTTGAAGTTTTTGGTATCGTACCCTTGCTCAAGTCGTCTATTTGTAAGCAACTGAGCTCTATCAAGGAAGTCACTGTAACGACCACAAGCCCTTGAGTAGCGAATGAGTTGTGAGATGTAAACTCCATATGCTGGTGCTTTTGGAATGTTGCTACAAAGAAAGGGGAGGTTGACTATTGGAAAAGTGAAGTCATCTCGTTTGTCATACAACCTTGTTTGTAATGTTCCTCTGTTGTCAATTTCAAGATGAAGGTCAAGGAACGAGGATTAGAAATGCCCTTAGTAATAAGCTGTTTGCGAGTAACGCCATATTTAGATATTAAACATTCATATCTGTTATAAAACTTCTTAAAGGTATTCAACAACTTATGAAATCAGTAATCTTGTTGTAAAAGTTTTGCAGTGATAGTAAGGTTACTTTCATTAAAATCGTCAAGAGTAGAACAAACACGTGCGAATCGTACTAGTTGAGAAATATTCATCCCGTAAGATGGAGCTTGTGGGATGTCGCCGTCAAGTAAAAGTAATTTAGTTATAGTGATATCAAAATCATCCCTTTTATCATATATTTTAGTTTTCATTTTACCAGCCTCAATTATGATGGTTAGATCCAGAAAAGGGCAGTATTTTGAATCATTGTTAGCTTTATTCAATTTCAGTTCTTGTGGGTAAATATTGTCTACATAAACTAAAAACTGGGAATTGTCAATAGTAAGGATATCGTCAATATACCTGCTGTTATCATTGAAAATAGAGATAAGATTATCACTGTTTGGTATGGTTCCATTCGAAGTTTTTTCATGAAGTCTCTTTCGTAACAGAACAGAAAAAGATCTGCAATGAGAGGGGCACAATTGTACCCATGGGAATACCTATGACCTGTTAATGAATACTGTTGCCAAAACGAACAAAAATGTTGTCCAGCAAAAGATTAAATGCATTTATCATATCATCACATGTCCAGGAACAATAACATGTACATTCAAATTCATTTATATTTAACTATTCATATATAGCAAAAATATTTCAGAGAAGAAATAGGTTTGTACATTTTGAATGTGTTGAGTTTTATTCTATTTGGCACCTTGCATTGTCATGAATGTCAGTTTAATTACCATGTAACATGCATATGAGACAAAGTTTCTACAAATACATGGTCATATCAAGCAAATGAACAATGCTTTTATTGTTTTTCTTCATCTTAAAGTCATCATCAGGCCTTCAACGATGAGCTTTGCTCATACCTCATAGTAAGTTCAAGACGGCCCCTAGCACCGGTTGAGCGGAATTGCTAATTGTCGAACAACGCTACATCCACGTTTTTCCTTATCATGAATGCGGGGTTGTGAAACAAACATGTCTTTAAATATAGCTGCAGTGATTGATGAAATTTCTTTCCACAATGCAATACTCCACCATTTGAGAATCTTAACGTTTACATCTGCGTGTATTTGTACTCTTTGAAAATGGTGAAAGTGTTTATATCCAAATTGGTCACATAGCATTTGCATGAATGTGAGGTCAGTTGCTATGTCTTCAATAAGAACAAGTGTGATTAATGAAATTTCTGACAACAATGCAAGACTTCTACATTTTAGAAACTATCGATGAAAACTCTGTTGTATTGGAATGGCCAGTTCTACAGGAGATGTATGTCTCAAATATTAAGATTATATATAGGCTAGAGGTCTTCCATTTGTTGACATTAATTCGGTATTCATTTGCCGATGACCCCTGGAAAAAAAAGCTCGACTGGAAATCAACCGACCGATTAAAAATACGTTTATGTTATTGTCGATGCGACCCACAAAAAGAGAAATTCACAAATATTATTTGCCCATATGGTTTACTTTCTCTTTTTCTTGCAAGTTGACTTATAATTGACCAATTACTCAAACAGATGTCAATATGTGAATGTACTTTACTTTAAATAAATAAATGAATTTATATTAATAATGCAGTGTTTACTTTCTTTTTTTTACATAGTCCTAAAATAAATTATATTTTATCTGGCCGTCAGTAAGCAGTAAATCAACAGGAGCAACTATTCAAGGGGAGGGGGCTTTGAGTTTCATTAGACTTGTACTTCTCCTCCCGCTTGAATTTGATAACTTTTTTATGACCGACTTGTAGCGATTTTTTTTCAAATTTATGAGGTAAAATAATTTGTTTCCTTATATTTCTTTTCATCCTTGAGTCAGATGATTTTTAGGGGGTAAGACTGTCAGAAATTTTGTTATTAGAATTAAAATCTGACCTTTTCTTTTGAAGAGCAGTACAAATGGAACAACTTGAGCAAAAAATTTTGAAAATTCATGTAGGAATTTTTGGGATATAAGACGTCAAAATTTTGGCGGAAAACAGATCTCTCTAGAGTTTCCTTCAATTTGTATAAGATGTTTTTATGCCTTTAAATATATGAAGTTATAATTGGAAGTTGATTAAATTTTATACACATTTTATTATATGTATTTTAAAGTGACTAATGACCAAGAAAATGTGATCCATGTGCAAAAAAATTTAGCACTGTTTGAATGGATAAAACCCGAGGATAAGAATGCTTCTGAAACCTTACGCTTGTACTCCCTTAATCTCGCATTTCAGTCACAAGCAATTTTGCCTAATTGGCATATTGTAGATGTCACAAGTACGTTGTAAAAAGAGTATTACGCTTGTCGATTTCACTTATAGTTTTAATCAATTTCATCGCTGAAAAATTAGAAATCCCTTAAATAATTGTCTATTCTATACACAGGATCTAGTGAAGGTCAGGGTCATCCAGAGAGGTATACTTTACGCATGACCAGCTTTAACGAGACAAGTACGAGCAAGATCTATCTAATGAATTCACGTTAAAGTTTGTAGTAAAAATTGAAAATAGCTTTCACTTTATCTTATTTCGAGTCGAGTGTTTTATCAGTGTCATTTTGGATAATAACTTGCTACCATTGTAATTTTCTATGCAGCAAAAATAAGCGATCCCGATAGGTTGCTCAACCGTTATGTACTTTCATAGTATATATCTATTAAGTGCTTACCTTCAAAGGTGTATGTTTCTAGATTTGAGCATTGGTCCATGCTGATCCATGTAGCTGATAATATAATAAGATATGATAAAGGGCTGTCAAAAAAAGCCACCCTTGCACTCTACATTTTTTATTGTGCAAAAAGAGCTTTGTAAACATTTCCATTGTTTTATTTTATTTCGTTGACAAGTGATTTAGTGGGGTATACGTTGTCTTCTTTTACAGAATATTTACTATTTTACAGCATTACACTTTTATGTTTTCAACGTATATATAAGGTAAAATCTAACTACCTTGAACTTGTTTTAATAAAATAAAATACGACACAGAGACTTCGATATAGCGGCAATGCTCAAGTCAAAAGTATTTTACATATTACAAGAAATTGTTTGTACGGCTTTAATTAAAAAAAAGAAACAAAAAAAAAACGGCGTTACATTTTGCTATTCTTTGTTTTCCACCACGACTCTATTGGTCGACATGTCAACGCATGACATGTATCGGCAAACGAATGCCATGCAATAATGATAAAAGGCCCGGGGAGGGGCAATTCCACAAATCCAAAATCCGAAACACGGCAATTCTCATCCAACACAAATTGAGAGAGCAAAACGAAGTCAAAATAAATTAACAAAAATGAACAGGAGAGGAACAAAACAAAAGCACTAGCAGTGTTAACTCCTACAAAAACTTTGCTATCATTATGTACTCCGGTACAGTAAGTACGCGTGGCACCCGTAATGCTGCCGGTGAAAAGTCCCGTTTTGTCACAGTAGGTGTTTGTCAATCAGGGAAGTAATTATAGATCTACCCAAAGATATCCATGGTCATCTGTGAAAAAGAAACACTGTAACGGTTGGTTCACTCATGAAACTCCTGTAGTCACAACTGCAACATTGACTGAACATAACAGTGATGCGTTTGTTTTTTAGACAGTAATTTAGCTCTGATGACAAAATCGCTGCACCAACTGCAATCACGACAATAGCGAATGACTTGTTAAAATTAAGAAGCTTTTGAGCAGAGATGTGCGATTTTTACTTCACTTTACAAAATGGGTGATCGCTATTTGAAAGGCGAAATCAGCACGCTTGAAAAATTTTATTTTAAGACGTAGGTCCAGCTATGATGCTGGTGATAGTGCATCAGTATTTTTTTTTTTAATTTCGACTCCATTTGGCAAAGCAAAAGCAAATGAGTTGTGTAATAAAGACGACATATGAAGAGTATTTAAACATGGATATGTCACTAAAACACCTCAATGGATTTCTATGCACTTTTTCGTACAAAGAAAAAAATATCAGTACGAAAAAGATGAGAAGTGTATAATTCGAATAATTCACATAATTCAAAATATATCAGAATGTCTTTGTGGATTTCATTAAAAACTTTATGGACGACATCGTTACATCATATGTACATTATTTAACACCATTTAATATGTAATCTTAATCAACGATATGAAAGGAATAAAACCACTTTAAAATGAAATAAAAGGAATACAGGGATGAAGATGTCCGCCTGTCAGTACTTTTATTCCTACTATGCCTGAAAAAAACTTTGATCTTGCAGCATAATGTTTTGTTGATTTTACGGAAAATATGTTTTGATTTATTCTGCAATAACTAGACATTAGTTGTCGAAATGGCCATTCACAGATATTTAAATCACAGTCAGTTCGTATTTCGTTATTCTTGAAAATTAAACTTAAAAAAAAAATAAGACGACAATGGCATTTTCTGTTTTGCTGTACAACCTATATAAAAATAAAATGTCACTCGCAACCACCTTATTACTAAATGCATTTCTAATCCTCGATATTACGGAAATGTTAAAAATGCAAGAAACTGAATAAAAATCCAGAAAAAACTGGGACATAACTTACGCTCTTTACGCAATATCGACAGGATATTCTGCATGTGTCCGTTAAATTGACTTTGGGGTCCAATGACCTTAGGATTTTACACTCATACTCGTCTCTGACTGATACTACCCATCTGGGAGTTTTGAGTTTGATTTGTGTTCCCTAGTGCGACAATGTTTTACAAGCCAACTAGGCTTCTTGAACTGGCCTGCAGTTTAGCGGCGAACACTCACTGGTCCATAAAAATCACGTTTTGTCCCCTTTTCCTATTCAAGTTTGTTGTCATGGAGTATGTAGTTTACCTGTTTTGGGTTTTATTCGTTTATTATACTACAGGGAAACGGGGCAGAGAAATGGGATATTTGTTTACCCATAAACCGTTTTAACGCTACTGCTTGCTTTTGCTAGTTCCGGTACAAAATCAAGCTGTCCCGATTTCCTATCGTTGTTTACGTTTGTCTTTTGTTTTTTATTGTGTTTTTTTTGCCTTGTACAGTTCCTTTGTACACTGTGGCATGTGACTATGTTTTTCAGCCATTGTTGGTGTTTCCTGGTTTCTATTTATTCTATTTCATTCAATGAATAATGATTGTTGTTGTGAAGAACATAAAATAAAAGCAATGTTACTCAAAAATTATATTGTTAAATCAACACAGATATCAATATATTCACAAAAAAAGTAAACTAAAAAGTCATAATTGATCACAGTTCTGTTCAGGAAATTACCGACTATTTCAACAAATAGAAAACAATATGAATTGTAAACGTTTTTTTTCTTGCAAAACAACGTTCTCCTGATATAGATTGCAGCTCTATGATAGCATCTTAAAATTATATATGAAGACTAATGACTTCAATGGTTTTAATTTTCATTTATTGACAATTAAACGAATTCTTATGATTTTTAGCATTAATAATTCTCTGATGCGTTATAATGAATGAAAGGTTTTCAGTTGTGACAATTTAGTCAGAAAAAGCCACGTGAAGGTTATTCTTTTCTCAACGTTAAAATATGTATTTTTTGTCATGATCATATTGTTATTTAATTCTCCAATTTCTAAATAAATACCATTTAAAGCGTGGCTTAGGGATGGATCATTTGAAAAACGATCAATACATTATTCCATTATTTCGCAAAAATTTATAAGTGCTGAGATTTCGTGATGGTCCTTTCTAAAAGAACTGTTTCCCAAATTAACCCTCGAACACAGATGATTAAAAAACGAATCATCAATAGTTTTAGCGTGATAAATGTTTCTATCAAACATTGCTGTCCAATTTTCTGTCCTGTTTTCACTCGACGGCAAAGACGGATATGGAAATTCTGTTGTACCCTCTGTGGTAAAGTTTACCGGGCCTGATTTTATAATCATATCTGCACTTCCGGTCGTAATAGTTACGAAAATCAAAAATCCTAAAAACCATCGATCTCGGAAATTGTGTTTCATTTGCAAATGCTGAGAGTTTATCAGAATTTCTTTCTTTATATATGAGAATATTATTATTAATATTGTGTTGAAAATTATGTCAGCCAATGAAATATTTGGTTGTCTGCATTCGTGACAAAGTGTTGGAAAGTGAGAAGATTTGTCTTTTATAAATATACCAGATACATATGCGACATTATGCTTATTTAATCATTGTTTCTGGTTTTTAATCTATGCATAAAAGCACCATATGGGAAGAGGTATGATTAGAATTGATTTATCGCTATCAAAAAAGAAATATAAGAAATTAAAGATATTCAAGAAATTTACATAATAACGAAGCAAGCAATATATACACTTCAAGTTTGCAATTAGTAATGGTCCACTTCTGATACAATATGAACTGAACTTTAAATAGTAATTCGATATTTTAATTTTCGAGGCCTTTTTAATTACTGTGTAACAAAACGTCCAAGATAGAAAAAAATTCATAAGAGAACAATAAGGCATACATGTAACAAATCCAATCCCTTTCTTAACGAGTTTGTTTGCTGTAGATTTGCAGCAAATCTGCAGAAAACAAAATTTTTCGCACAAAGAAAACTGTCTTCTTTGTTGGTATTCGCCTCTAACTGCAAACATTCTGCGAACATCGTAATCTGTTTGCTGCAAGCTTGCAAGAAATTCATACTTTCAACAACAAATCGTATTGCTGTGTTTTTATCTATAGGATATCGGTTACCTGTCAACTCCATCGAAACTGAAACCAACACCGACGAAATTGACCACAAAACATGCTAACAATTAATATATTTCATTACAATATATCTGCTATTGATTGAATAGCTTTAACATGTTTAAGTTAATATTTTTTATCAAGTTCAACTTCAATATTTGATATTAATAAAACATATAAGTTATCAGAATTATCTTTCAAATACAAAAACACATAAGGTCATAAATTCAAAACACGAACACCCATAAGAATTTTATTTCTGCATTTAAGGCCATATAACGCTACTATATGTATAAACTTCATCTAAATAAAAACCCGTTTACACGTGCTAAAATGAGTTAACTGAGGTATAAAATAATACCGATATTGCAGTAAACCTGTGCCAGTCTCAGGATAGTCATAATATGTATTTGCCTGAATTGTTTTTAAAGCTACAATATATGATCAAAACATCATTACATGTCATTTTCATATCACGTCCTTTATCAGCCTTCGGTCATATATCATCCCTCGAGTCTAACGGCCCTCGGGCTGATATAAGGACCTTGGGCTAATAAAGGGCGTGATATGAAAAATGTCATGTAATAATCTATATATATCGCAACATATAAAACTTCTTCGATAGGATATGAATAATATATTACTTGAGCGAGTCTAGCGCCTCGCCCAAGTAATATATTATTACAAATTTTAAACCCCCCAAAAAACCCTCAAAAGACCTAAAAATGACATAAGTTTTATCAAAAAAAGCAAAAACAGCACAAAAAACCCTATATTTTTTTTGACCCTCAAAAAAAAAAAAAATAGACACAAAAACACCCCCCCAAAAAAGTTACACAGAAAAAAGTGAAAAAAAATTTTGACCCCCCTTACCAAAAAAAAAAATTTCTGAAGTTCACCGAATCTAAAACTGAGTTACCTGTAATTCTTCTTCATAAAAAGAACCTATAATTTCTTCACCTTTTAAATCTTTTATTTTATAAGTAACAGGATTTGTATTTAAAACTTTTACAATTTCTTTTGTCCATCGAGTTGTATAACCCTTTTCAAATTTACCCTTCTTCTTTGTTATTCCCACACGATCACCTACTTTAAATTTAGGTTTTCTAATTTTCTCTTCTTTTTCTGGGTATAAATTTTTATAAACTCTTGATTGATTTTTTTAATTTACTCGCTTCAACTGGTGTCATTTTAATTGAAGAATGCACTGTATTATTATAATTTTTAACTAATCTATCCAACACATCATAATATTTAAATGTTCCAGAGGCAGTAAAATATTTAAACATATGTTGTTTCATCGTTCCTATCCAGCGTTCAACTACACTAGATTTTTCTTCATTCTCAGTTGAATATAACTTTATGTCATTATTTTTTAACAATTCTTTTACTTGCCTACTATAAAATTCTGATCCTTTATCTGACCACACAAAGGAAGGTTTTCTTTCTTTAAATAATTTTTTAAAGGCTTCAGTTACAGTTACTCCTGTTTTATTTTTCAACGGAATTAACCAACCATATTTACTAAATACATCTATAAC
>MJUU01006381.1:3478-36401 GCA_002080025.1 Modiolus philippinarum
AAATTTCAATTTTGTATTCGCTTTTAGTACTTTATCTGTTAAAATATGATATTAATATCGGAGTATTATAAATATTTAATGCATTAAAAACAACATATCAAATTTTCATTTTTGGGTGTAGTTTCACTTAAATGAACAAACGTGACCAAGGAATGATTTATGACCCTACCTGTAAAACAAGTGACAGCTGTGTTGATTGATTTACCTGTACCTGAGTCTTACATAATTGAACAGTTTATCACCTGTATCCAAGGGTACAGTTTCATCGTGCACACTGAAAGTAATGCATTAACTTTTGCTTCCTACTGCAGCACGTTGATGTGCAATGTATACTGCACCATCATATGGATTATATTTGGTCAGTGAATATAAAGGAATATAATGTGTAATTTAACAGATATTTTGCAATTTTCAAGACATTGATATTGAATATTGTAGTACTTACGAAAATTTATACTTGATAATGTATACATAACTTTATACATAATGTTATAAACCAGTGTATGGTCAATGAGTATTCAGCCTTGGATGGAATACTAAGTTTTGCCTTTAAATATATAAGATTTATTAAGTTAACACGGCATAATTTTAGTTTATTTCACCCCTGCAACCCTTAAATATCAATTGACACTACACAATTATAATGTTCTCAAGACTACGTATAAAATGTTTACACTGATGTCTTAATAAATCAGTTATTACATTTCAATATTTTTTTTATTCATTTTTTAAAATTTTATTGGAGGGCAAAGTTGTAGTCTAAACCAATTACTCGGTTTCATCTATTGCTTTGAGAAACGTTTTGTAGAAACTTGTTATTTTTAGACCAGCCACGGAATAGACTTTTATTCTTGTCAGAATTTGCAGAAGACCCTTATAAATTGAAACAAAGTCTGAAGTTTTCATTCCTTTTCTTGACATACATGTACTTATATCATAATTTAACCAGCGTCAAAAACTATTTGCAAAGTCTTGGGCTGAAAAAAGCGCATCTATTATATGTCTCTGCTGAAACCCCTTTAAAATCCGTAATGAAGTAGATGCCAACTATATATTTCAAAGATATAAAAACGAAATGCTCTGGAATAAATATATTCTTTTTAACTATAAAAAATGTTCACTTCGAAAAACCCAACATAAGTCTTTAATATATTTCAATCGTTGACATAACTACTATCCATTTAAAAACCCAACATATCTCTTAATATATTTCAACACATAACTAAATTATTATATATAATATATCTAGTATCCATTTTGAATTGTAATTCCGACTGAACATGCGCCTTTTAATTTCATGATTGATTCCAGGTAAATCGCCAATATAATCAGGTCCGGTCGAATAGCCCACAGACTATTAAACCGGATCCGGTCGAATAGCTTACAGGCTATTCAACCGGGTCCGATTGAATAGCCACTGCCTAAAAAAATCAACAGAAAGATTGGCATTTTTGTTACTGAATGTGGATACATTAATTAACGAAATCGTCGAATAACGTGATATATATCCTAGCTAAAAAGAGAATATGTATCCGTTTAGTTAGCTTTGAACAGGAGGCTAGTATTTTTTGCAATTTCGATAACGAGAGGCAAAACTTGTTCAACTTGAATTTCGACAAAAAATGAAAAATAATGTAGAATTTTCTAAATATTGGATATATTTATCATATTTTTCACGATATTTAACTTGTATGCCATGCTCACGATCATATCACTGACTTGAACATCTATTGGTAAATTCAATTTGAACATTTATCCGGTTCTTGGTCAAACCCATGATTACCCAGCATCCTTTCTCTGATTCGTGTCTTCTCCGTAATTGTTAGTGATACAAATTATAATAATCTGTATCAATATTTCGTCACTTCCGATCCAAAATGGTGATCCCCATAACTTTACTACGGTCAACTTTTAACTACAAATATCTCGCTTAATAAAAAAGGTACACCACGGTAATTTGGTATGAAGCATTTTCGATATAAAGTGAATCGAATTAGGTAAAAAGTAAAAATTTGCGGACTTTCACTTTAAGCACAGTTAATCTATTGTTTATTGCAATAATTTAAATGCAGTCTTCATTCAACGTTTTACGCGTATGAACACGACAAATAGTACAAAACATGACGTCAGCTTAGCAACCCGCACGCGACCCGCACGCGACGCCTTCACAGTGACCCATTATTTCGTGATAGTGTCCAGTTAGGTGATACTGAGATTATCAGTCTCTGTAGATCAAAGGAAATTCATACAAATTACCGATAATGTAAAATATTTTAGAAAAATTAATATCTTGTCCCCCTATAACAAGTTTACTGCACAAATTAAGTTTTTAACAATTCCCCCAGGTAATACAACCATCTTACTTAGGTACATCCCTGTATATTAGTTATCATAAGAACCAGGGGATTCTTATGATAAATATTTATATAATACGTTAATTCTATTACAATACAACTAGACTACTTATAATTATTGAAACAAAACACCTTATCCGGAAAAGTTTCAGTTATTCCGTTTCCGTTTCACTATATTATTATCATCACAACATGTGTCTGGAAAATAAAAATTTCACATGAAAGAAGAAAATGAAGAGTCATCTGTACGATATAGATTGATCAATAACACAATAACAGATGCTGTATTTAAATATTTTGAGAGGAATCGCATTTATGAGTCGTCAAGATAAATCAAGATCATAAGCGTTACGTTACTAACGAATGAATATTACTATGTTGAAGACAATCCTAGAGTCTCGTTTAACTTGAACAATTGAATATATAATAAAGTAGCCAAAGATGTAAGTAAGGTTGATATATTCAATTTTGTCAATATATAAAACTTCTTCGAAAGGATACAAAAAATGTATGATTATGTTAAATATTTTAGAAAAATTAATATTTTTGGTCATTTGTAAAGAATACGTTCAACCGCATGAAAAAATCCTGACTTTTCAAACATATTTATGTTAAGATTTATAAAAAGCTATATCGTAACATATAAAACTTCTTCCAAAGGATATGATAATGTAAAATATTTAAGAAAAATGAATTATTTTGGTCATTTGTAAAGAATAAGTTTCAACCGCATAATTAAAACCTGACTTTTCAAGCATATCTCAAAAGACAGAAAATGGGCAATCAGGATCTGTACCTTAATTGTTTGGTCAGATGATTTAAAATAAAAGTGTCCGACTCAAGATCAGTTTACACACCCTAATTCCACACTCGTTCCCGTTACGACTTTTGAGCAATTCCCAAAGGTATCATTCACTCTGGGCTGTGTTGTATTAACTGTATCATTTGCTATCAAGTGAAATCGGCACCTTGTTAAAATGTTGAAATAATCTTACTAAGAAATTCTGACTCCTTCTTTCCCTATCGTTTGTCTAATGATTGGATCAAAAAGGAGAATCAGGATCCGTACCTTATTTTTTTGGTCAGAAATTTAGTTCCTAAGATGACAAACAATAAAAAATAAAAGTGTCCGACTCGAGATCAGTTTACCCATACTATTTAGTTCCTGAGATGACAAAAAGTGTCCGACTCAAGATCAGTATTCCACCTAATTCGACACTGATTCGAGATTTTGTTTGCATCATGTGACCCAATTCATCAAGTGATTCTCTTAACCAATGGGGTGTCTAAAACTTCAGCCAATTTATAAGAGAAATTTATATCGTAAGGATAGTTACTACACAGCAGATATATGTAAACACGAGAGAAAGGAAAACTTCATTTTGCAAACTGTCCACATTCTTCTAAAAATGTAGGAACGTTTTCCAGTTTAAAATTAGATCTAAGTATCATTTCCGAATATCAATGGCTATGAAGTAAACCCACCGACCCTAAATAAAAAGCAAAACGCAAACAACAAAAAAAAAGCAAAAGAAAAACTAAGGCTTAATAAAAGGGGTTTAGATTGTATTGCCATTTTGCCAAAGTTTGTATACAAGCTATTTTCTACACGGATGATACTTTTCATTTCACAATTTGCAAGTGATGGCTGTGTTAACTTTGTATTAGATTTCATCTGCAGTAACCCACCCAATAATACAATTTCTGCACTAAAATAAAAATAAATCTTGATGTCGGAAACGACAGCTATCCCCGCACCTCCTGTTTGCCACAGAAAACAGTTGTTATTCACCCTGGGCATAATTTTTTTCAATATTTTTTTAATTAAACCTTTTGAAAGTATCTATTCTTTACTAAAAGAATTCTAGAATATATGGTTGTTAGGCAGAATTCCAAAATAACTGGTTTTGAGGCTTTCGAGAAATTTGCCAAAATTTGAATCAATTATTTTTGAAATCCTATTGATGAAACTGTTTGTCCTAAACTACACAAACAATTTAAGTACAGTTTGGTAAGTAAAATTCCAAAAAAATAAGTGGTCTTTGAGACTTCCAGGAAATTTACCTAAATTGGAATAAAATATTTTTTAAATCCTATTGATAAAAATGTATGTCATAAACTACACACGGTTGCTAGGTAGAATTAAAAGAAATAAGTGGTCTTTACGACTTTCGGGAAATTTACCTAAATTGGAATCAAATATTTTTAAATCCTATTGAAGAAAATGTATTTCTTAAACTACACAAACAATGTAAGTACGGTTGGTAGGTAAATTACCCCAAAAAATATATTGGTCTTTGGGACTTTCAGGAAATTTACCAAAATTGGAATAAAATATTTTTGAAATCCAATTGATGAAAATATTTGTCCTAATCTACACAAACAATTTAAATACGTTTGCTAGGTAGAATTCCCAAAAATAAGTGGTCTTTGAGACTTTTAGGAAATATACCAAAATTGGAATCAAATATTTTTGAAATCCTATTGATGAAAATGTTTGTCCTATACTACACAAACAATTTAAGTACGGTTGGTATGTAAATTTCCAAAAAAGATATTGGTCTTTGAGACTTTCAAGAAATTTACCAAAATTGGAATCAAATATTTTTGAAATCCAATTGATGAAAATGTTTGTCCTAAACTACACAAACAATTAAAGTACGGTTGGTAGGTAAATTTCCAAAAAAGATATTGGTCTTTGAGACTTTCAGGCAATTTACCAAAATTTGAAGCAAATATTTTTGAAATCCAATTGATGAAAATGTTTGTCCTAAACTACACAAACAATTTAAGTACAGTTGCTAGGTAGAATTAAAAAAAAAAGGTGGTCTTTTAGACTTTCAGGAAATTAACCAAAATTAGAATAAAATATTTTTGAAATCCAATCGATGAAAATGTTTGTCCTAAACTACACAAACAATTTAAGTGTGGTTGCTAGGTAGAATTCCAAAAAATAAGTGGTCTTTGAGACTTTCGGGAAATTTACCAAAACTGGAACCACTATTTAGAATTCTAAGTTTTCAGAATTTCGTTTTTTACCAAACACTTGTCAGAATATAAGATTTCTTTTTAAGATATTAAGATTTGTGTGCTAGCATATTCAGACTATTTGTTCGATTCCATTGGTGATGGTCATTTCCATTGACACAACCAATCGTACTGTGTTTTGTATTTGATGTTTTATACGAAATAGTTTCACAACGTCATTACTTTTGATCCTCTCGTAATCTAAATTATATTTCACATTTAAGATATGTTACCATAATATGTAGTTTCACTTTATTGTGCAAATATAAAAATTGTGTACAGTTTATACTTTAGAATGCATTAAAAATTAATCAACTCATTTTTTTTATTCAATAAATTATGTGATAGAACTGATTATTTAAAGTGTGTAAAATTTATATGAAAATGATCTAGAAAATTTAAAGACTCGTTTTTATTTTTCAGTTTATCTGAATAACAAAATGAACTATCCTTACCTCATGAGATACAATAAATATAATATCTAGTGAATGTATATCAGTCTGCAACCTGTTATATGAATTACAGAGGGAAATTTTCTCGCTTTTATAGCATTTTTTAAAAAAAGTATGTACTACTACTAATATTAGGTATATTGCTTTTAAATAGTTCCTGGAAGAGCAATAATACCATGCATTGATGCGGATGAGTAAAGGGTATCAAATAATATAGCATTTCTAGCATACTGGCAATTTTCAACATACTTTATCACATTTTGACCAACAGTTTTAGTATGTTCTCTTATTACACATTTTTCACAATAGGCCGACACCGAGTAAAGTTCCATAATAACTGTTTCTTCGGTGTAAAATCTGGTTATTATAAATATACGAAAGTTTAATTATTGTCGAGGTGCAGATGCCGTTTGAGTATTAAATTAATTCTACTCTACAGAGAAGCACATAATTCAACAATTTTTAAAATATTACATCAAATGTGTCTGTATAGGGAAATTGTGATTTTATAGATCTTTTTGAACAAATTTTTGCTGTCACAAGCCTTCCTATAACTTTAATCATGGCAATTACTTGTTCAGTTTGTCTTCGCACGGATTGGATGACCGAATGGATATATCATTTCTCTTAATAAAAAAACTGAATCTTGTAGAAAAGACAGGTGGAATGGGTCTACTCTTCACCTTCATTTTTAATTATGAATAACATTTCCTTCATTTAAAGAGTGGAGAGTTGTTACCGTTGGATGTATTGCCGAACTTTCCAATAGAAATACCATCTGTTCAAATACCAGTCGTTTTAGTATAGTGGTCATAGACAAATGCATTGGATATTTACAAGTAAGTGTCACAATATTAAGGTATCTAAAGGCAAGTTTTCCCGACCACAATAATGATGGTATGACATACAGATTAAATAATAAAATTCCGAAGTAACTGCGAATTAAGATTCTGTATGCGGCCCTTTCGACAACTTATATCTTTTTAAGTGCTTATCAAATCAAAACATTTAGAAATCTATATACCAAAATTTGTGTAAAAGCAGATTGACAACAAATTACCAATAGGATCTAAATAGTAAAGCCAAAATTAGCTAAGGACAGAGCAATGCGAGATTGAGATATAGTTTTAAACAAAATTTTGTTCAATTTTGATATTTCATGTTTCCAATAAAGTCGGTTTTCGGGCCAGCACAGAATTACTGGCTACTGGGTTGGTGGATACCCTTAGGAATTCGCATTCCACCAGTAGTGGCATCGGTCCAGTAGTAATTAATAGAAAAATATCGAACTTAATGTGAATTTAATTTCTGTATTATGTTTTCGGTGTTCTAGAGGAACACACTTGAATTACAATTGAATTGATGTAACCCATTCTTTTCTATTCCTTTTTAAGTAAAGAACAATTTGGTATGACCGATCACGTGTCTTCTTGCTAATGAAGAACAGCAGACCTGTATATTTGATAATTTCAATTCTCAGAATTCAATCATCTTGATTTTTAAGACGACATACTGATACTGTCAGAATGTAAAAGAGGGGATAACAGAAAACATCTACAATGGCCGAAAATTGCAATCACATGCCACAATCTGACAGGGAACCACACAGGAAAAACACAAACAAGACAAAAGACAAACGTAAACAACGATAGAAACTCGGGACAGCCGGACTTGGTACCGGCACTAACAAAAGCCAGCGGTAGGGTTAAAAGGGTTTAGTTCCATGGCAGATTGTGGCATGTAATTATATTTTTCAGCCATTGCAGGTGTTTCCTGTTATCCATTTTTTACATTTATGGGTACCCAAACCTCCCCTTCATCTGTCCCGTTTCCATATACTAGTAGTAAAATAAACATACGAATAAAACCCAATACAGATAGACTTCTAACTCCGTGACCAAACTTGAAAGGAGAGAGAATGGAAACACGTAATTTTGAAAGATGGGCCAAGGAGTGCTCGCCGCTAAACTGTCGGCTAGCTCAAGGAACCTAGTCTGCTGGTAAATCACTGTCGCACTACGGAAGAAAAATCAAACTCGAAACTTCCGAATGGTTTGGTCAAGAATCATCATATATTTCAGTAGACATCGGCAGTATCAGTGTGAGGCCAGTATGTGTCTAAAATTTTCATGTCACTAGATTTCAAAGCTAATTTTACGGACGCAAGCAGAGTATCTTGTTAATATCCCCTATTACGTGAAGAATGTAAGTCACGTTCCAGCTTTTTTGGATCTTTAATCAGTTTTTGCCATTTTTAACAACATTTCCGTAAAAGCGAGGATTAGAAATGCCCATGGTAATAAGCTGTGTGCGAGTAACGCTATATTTAAATATCAAATGTTCATATCTATTATAAAACTTCTAAAAGTATTCAACAACTTAGGAATTCTGTAACTCTGTCGTAAAAGTTTGGCTGTGATAGTAAGGTTACGTTCATTAAAATCATGAAGAGTAGAACAAACGCGTGCGAATTGTACTATAGTTGAGAAATATACACCCCGTAGGATGGAGCTAGACGGATTTCGCCGTCAACAACTAAATATTATTTACTTTATTTACTGAAATAAGATTTGCGTTCAAACCATTCCTGTCAAACGGCATTATCATTTATGTATTTTGTTATTTATTATGATTGAGAAATTGTTAAAACTATCGATAATGACGAGCAGTTGCAATTTATTATTGCGATTTCGGTATATCTAGATGTTTAAAAAGAGTTAGACCTTTTTGATCACGAATACCTCATTCTACAATTCCAGAACTGTAATTTTAATACACATTCCTACAGGGTTCTTTTTCTTATTTGAATGACAGAAGACAATCTGTTTCCTTTTCAAATACATTTCTGGTGTACAATACGTTAAATCTGATGTACCTCAATGGTTAGTTTTAGGTCCTCAATTATTTTTTATTCATATCAATGACCCTCTTTTATATATGTTAACAATAGTAACATATCGGTGACTGGCAAAAACAGGCTTGAAATAAACGAGGCGCCAAATGCATAACATAAACCATTTTTAAAGATGCATATATTCTTACGGATATGATTGTTGTTGTTCATTCTGGGTAAATTTTAAAAGTTATTTGGTTGAAAGGCTACTGATTTACAAAAAGACCGACAAGAATCATTGTAAGATCAACACAATTTTTCAAAACCATCTAGCGAATTTTTTAGGGAAGCGAAATTGTTCCAATTAAGACAAGAATACTCTACCACAATGCATTATTGATGTATAAATCTAAAATTAATTTAGCCGAAGTTGTTCATGTTTCTGCAAAAGACATAAATCATACAATACTAGATTTTCATCCTTGTTCAAAAAACGATCACAGAAAAGTACAAACGAGTATCCCATGAAGTTGGCCAAAAGTGGAATTTGAAATGAAATAATGTTAAAAATGAGAAACGGTATTTGAATCCCGACTTTTTTGCAAATTTTTGCATTTCGGATAAATTAATATTTAAGCCACATTTAATATTCTTTATTTGTATGTTATTTTTATTTTGATATATGTTATTGTGTTGTGTCTGTAATACGCTTGTATATATAAATATGTATATCTGTATTTCTGTTTGTTGTTAAAGCGTCTTATTGGAAATTGGTACAATCCAAATAAGTTAATATCTCTACATAAATATTTTTTTATCAATTGCTCTATCGCTTTAATATTTTTCTTACTGAAAAAAAAAAACACCTTGTTGTCGAAAGGTATTGAAACTTTGTAAAAGTATAATTTGTACAGTTCCAAGACTAAATAAAAAGTGCTTGTTATATCATAGAAATATGAAAAAGAAAGGAAATGGGGTAAATGTCAAGGAGACAACTTCATAGAAACATAGTTTTTAATTGATGAATATAATGCAAGTTAAATTGCTTTCGGTTTCGGTATTGGCTTATGGTGAAAATGTCTAGAAAGTATAGGGGGTTCACTTATAAATTATGCAAAATGTAATAAGTTCATATCAATGCAGGCTATGAAACACATTATATTGTATTGAGAAGACCTAAAATAAAATCTCTGAAACAAAAGTTTTTGCACAATTCCTGTTTAGGAAAATTAAGAAATAAAATGAATAGTTAAATGATGAACAAATAAAGAAAAGAATTTCTATATTTTTTTCATTAGTTAATGCTAGGTAAAATCTCTTTTATACTTTGATATATTTCATTGAATGCTTGATTTGCTTGATTCTAACAAGAACATATACTTAAGAGTTTTCTTAAAATTTGTGAAAAGGTATATTGCTTCATCGAAATGAACATCTCTGACATGAACACTCGATGCTGGTATAACCAATTCCAGTCTTCTAGTATTTTGATGCTGTTCATCATTTGAAAAATTAAATCTCCCTCGACAAAAAACTCTGGCCCAGGCTGATAATGACGTTTTTTTATGAAATTTGGTTTTTTGTTGTCTATCATCTGTCCTATTGACCTTAACTTACTGCGCAAAATCAGACATATGATATTTTATTTAAAATTGTGTACCACTACTACTATTTAAATCCTTACATCCACATCGTGACTGACAGAACTTAAAGAAGAATTCCCAAAATAATGTAAGGAAAATTACTATAAGTGTTTTTCATCTAATATGGATCTTCAAAAGCTAGAGATCTTCGACATAACAAAAAAAAAATAAATAAGTGCTAAACTGCACCATCTTCAATTTTTTACACGTGTTGTTTTCGGTGCATTTCATTTAGGCGCATTAGGATTTCATTTGGGCGCAAAATTTATTTCAAATGGGCGCAAAAACATTGCACCTAATATCGTCAGATCAAATAAATCATAATATTAAAATACAAATACTGCATTTTATAAGTAAAATTATACTTTTCAGCTGAAAATTACATTTGCTGATAAAAATATCATTACTGAAAATTTCATTTGCTGATAAAAATATCATTACATGTCATTTTTCACATCACATCCTTCATAAGCCCTCGGTCATCAAATTATCCCTCGAGCCTGACGGCTCTCGGGCTGATATTACGACCTTGAGCTGATAAAACAATGCCATCGAATACCGAAGGAACAAAGCACAAGATTACATAAATCAAAGTCCAAAGACAAGGCAAAATCAAGAACACCAGAAGATGGAAGACCAAAGACACTACATGCCCACAAAACACACAACCGCTACATATACAACACAAAAAACTAACGCACTAACAGTTTGAACTCTCAAAAACAGAGTGACATCAGGTGCTCCGGAAGGGTAAGCATGTCCTGCTCTGTATGCAGCACCCGTCACACTGTCAGTGGGTCAATCAAGAGTAAAGTCAAAACCGGTAATGTCAAATCCGGGAAGACTTGAATCTAGCTAAAAATGTCAGTTTTCAATTGTGACACTGACATTTCATATCTATCTATGATGTCGTGGTGACGGCCATAAAATTTCTGAAGGGACGAAAGTAACAAGGGCTGAACATATCCCTGACTCAGTAGTTTTTGCGACAGTGCTTTTGCTCTTTCCACAAAGTCACTGTATGAACTGCACGCTCTACAGTAACGAATTAATTGTGAAATATACACTCCATATGCTGGTGAGGTAGGTTTATTGCTGCAGAGAAAGGGAAAGTTCACAATTGAAAAGTCAAAATCATCACGTTTGTCATATAGCCTAGATTTCAGACGTCCATGTTCGTCAATGTATAACCATTGGTCAAGGTATGAAGCAGAATTTGGTGTATCGGTTGTCTCTTTAATTTTAAGTTCACTGGGGTAGATGCGACGTAAATATTCTTTAAATCTTGGGTTATTAAGAGAAAGTACATCGTCTATATATCTGTAGCTGAAATTGAAAGTCTGGGCTAGTTGTTTTTGTTTTTGTTGGATTAGCCCTTGTTAAAACTTTGCTTCATACGAAAAAAGGAAAAGGTCAGCTGGCGCACAATTTGTTCCTATTGGAATTCCTATTGTCTGCTGGAAAACGCAGCCTCCACATTCAACAAAAATGTTGTTGATACAAACTTTAAGCATTTTTATCACGTCATTTCCACTGTATTTCTTTTTTGACTCAGTGTGGTTCTTAACAAAATATGATTTATCTTTTCCTATTACCAAATATGAATACCTGCGTTCTCCGTTTTTGGTACAGAAACATTGATGTATCATATCGGAAATTACTGTTTTAAGTTTATTATGTGGAAGGGTTGTATACAGGGTAGAAAAATCAAAAGTTTGAATGCTATTGCAGTATGCGAGACTGTTTGAAGAGAGCTGTTCAAGGAGATCTTTGGAATTTTTAAGAATCCACATCTGATTCACGCCGCTCCGCAGTAGCTTTTGAGACCATCTCTAACTGCAGTAAGTAAAGTGGGAAGGAGTTTTGATAGGGGCATAGTGGTGCATCTGGCAGATCCTGCAATGAATCTCTGTTTGTAGGGATTCTAATGAAGCTTAGGCTCCCAGTAAATGTAAGGGAGATAACCGTTATCTTCATCCACTTTGATACCGAAGAATGCTAACACAGAAGTGTGATTTGTGATTATCTCGTCCCTTGATAATGTAGTTGGGGTATAAGTAGGATTGCCAGATGAAGTGTCAATACCCATCTCCTTAACAAGACAGTCTAAATAGTGTTTCTTACATACAAACACAATATTGTTAGAAGCTTTGTCTGCAGGTACTTTGACGTATTTTTCCTGGAGGTTTGTCAATGTTTTTGCAACAAGAGGATCATCAAATATACTGGGCGTTCTACTTTTCATAGATGTTTTCAAGCGCCGGATACGATTAATGATTAATGACTTAATTGACCTGATCCAGTCTGACAATGTCTCCACATCTTCTTTTTCTTTTTTCGCCCACATTCTGGCGTAGTCCTCAATGCATCCATCATAATTTTGAAATTATACTTCCAGTTGATGTGCTGGGGTTCACGGAATTTTGGACCTTTTGACAAGATATCTCGTAATGTTTGGTTTTCAACGATATCTAGGTCACCGGTTATCACGTGTCCAGCAGGACTATAGTTGAATGGGGAGGAGGAACAGGTGCAATCAGGCGGTTTAGCTTTAACGTCATCAATATGGAAATCACGCAATACCTGTTTGTGATTGAAAATAGTAGTTGCAATAGATTTAGTGTAGGAAGAAGAGATAAGTGGAACAGATTGGTCTTCTAAGTAAGGGGGGTGTTTGATTTCACTGTTTTGCTGTGCATAATGTTGGAGAGATTAATGGCATCTAGTCCTTTGTTAGCGAACTGAATTTAAAGAAATTGTCAGTTTTCAGGTTTATTTGCAGAAGTTGTTACAGGTTTGAACAGTCTGTGATTGGAAATGTCCATAACGATAGCTGTTAATTTATATTCCAGAAAATGCCAGTCAGTCACAGATGAATCTAAACATATTTTGTAGAATGAATGAAGTTTAGAAAGTGGCAAGGAATACAATTTTGTACGAATGTGATGAATTCCTATTGGCATTTTCATAAATGGAAGAAGACCATTAATTGAAATTTCGTGTAGATGTGGGGCGGTATAATGCCTGTGTCTATGACTACGTGGTCTTCGCTGGCTTCCATTAAAGATATTCATCACATTCACAGAACTGCATCCTGGGCTTGAAAGATTACCTACACTTTTTATATTATCATTGCAACCATAGGGTATTGCTGTTCCCAACTCTTTGATCCAATACTCCCCTCTTTGTAGACGGTAAGGTGTACTTGGGGTAACGTCGTTTGACTTATGATATATTTTTTCAAAAATCCCCGATCTTCATATTTACGATCGAATGATCTGGCTGGTTGAAATGTGCGTAAACATGTCGGGACTTGTTATCTTTCACTTCGTATCTGTGTCCGCACAAAAGGGTGTGATATGAAAATTGCCATGTAATAATCTATATATATGAAAAAGAAAGGAAATGGGGTAAATGTCAAGGAGACAACATCCCATATCCAGGTTAAAACGACAAAACACAAAACATCTAGGGGTCACCATATGGTCTTCAACACAGTGAGGAACCTCACACCATATAGTAAGCCCTAAATTGCCCCGAAAAGGTAAAAAAGTGAATAAATTAATGGAAACAAACCACATCAAATAACCCAAATATCAAGAAACTAAAATTTTGTAAAAAGACAAGGACAAGCCAATGACCACATATTCCTGACTTGGGATAGGCGCAAAAAATGCGGTGGGGTTAAACTCGTTTTCTTGGATCCAAACCCTCCCCCTATGTGTGGTGAATGGCTAAAAATAAAAACACAAAAATCAAACTAGAAAAAAGTCAAAACTTATCAAGACGAGTACCCTTAAAATGAAGTACATAAAACATGAAGACAATACACACAGGTACTGTCCGGACAAATGCTCACAGTTACTGACAGCTAGCTAAGGACATAATTTACGTTGACTATGATATCAAGCCTTCTTACATATGAAATTTCAATTGAAATACTTCTTAATAGATTTGGTATAACAAAATCATCAATTATGAAAGAAGAACATGATAATGCGCAATGCCAAATACTGCCAATATGAAAAATTGTTTAAATTTAGTTATGTTGTTAAGCATTTAGGAGATGATCAATATTTTTGCCAACAAAAACCAGAAGTAAAGATTTAACAACAATGCTGTATTTATATCCTTTATGAATAAGTTTGTTCAACGGATTAATAAGTTTGGAAGGACAATTTTTGAATTTATGCGCTTTGTAAATGATATTTCCATAGAAGTTTGGATGTGAAATGCCCTTATGTATAAGAGCCCTGCATGTAGAACCAAATTTTGTTAATAAGTCAATGTATCTATAATAAAATTTAGAGAATGTTTTTATCAATTTATGATATCTAAATCCTTGATGCAGAAGTTTTTCAGTGAGACAAAGATTTCGGTCGTTGAAGTCAGAAACATTACTACATACTCGTGCATATCGAACAAGTTGTGAAATGTAGTACCGCTTCAGTAAGCCAGACAATACATGTATGTGTCTGCCGTCAGTATTCAAAAATGGGCAAGTTGAAGTAGGATTTTGAGCAGGATAATTTCATATTTTACAAATACGCTAAAATGTACAGATTTTCTCTCGCTAAAATGTCCACTACAATCAAATTCATTTTAACTAAAATGTCCTTCGCCCATATATATATATATATATTTACCTGTAGCTTACCTGTATTTACCTGTGTGAAATATTATCGGCCCATTTAAAATACTTTTCCTGCGCCCAAATGAAATACCCCTACTTTTAAAAATGCGCCCAAATGAAATGCACCCGTTGTTTCAGAGATAACCTTTATCATTGAATTTATAAGCTAAATGAAATGTATATAAATCAGCCATCTAAATGTGTGAGAAAAATGAGAGAATATTGATAATAAATCAAAGCTCCGATGGAGCTGAAGCTCGAAAGCCCTGAAAATCTACACGTGGCAAAACTTCGTAGTCATCCAAAGAACTGCTGCATACATCTGTATGTATTAAGTTATTCCGTAATACGTGAAAATAATCAGATTGTGTGATTTCGTATGTATGTAGATTTTATTGCTATAAATATATGCGATACACATGTCACAGGTAAACAAATGATATTTTCATCTTTGACAAATTACTGCGCGGCAGGCTCGTTGATACGAGACGCAATATAAAAAAACGAATAATTAGATAAACATGCATATTGTTTTCAATTTAATATAACAACACCGGATTCAACTCAAGAAAATGAAGAAATATAACTTAAATACACAATGTATAAGATTTTGAACGAAACTTGCGCACTGTATTTTATCGGAAGCACGAAGATCATCTTTTAGAGCTGTTAATAGGCTTGAAGCATCAGGTGATTTTTTTCTTGTCATATTAACATCTCTCCAGTCATTTCAAGGCTTTCGAGATAAAAAATAATAAAAAAAGAAAACCTAAAATGCACTTGAGTATGGAGATGGTTGTTCCGATAGTCTCTGAGGATAAGAAAAAAATGTAGTTTTGTCATTCTTATTTTCTAACAAAGATTATTAAGATATCCAATAACTAAATACCGAAGTTACTGTAATTTAATTTCTGCATTTGCGCATTTCTGCAACTTATGTCTCTTCAGTGCAGATAAAATCTAAACGTTTTGAAGACTATAAATTCAAAGATGCTAGAGAACAAATAACCAATATGATCTAAAGGTAAAGCCAAAATAAGCTAAGGAAAGAGCTTTGCATGAGGGAGATACTACTTAGTTTTCAACAAAATTTACAAAAATTTAGATATTGCAAGTTCCAAATAGTATCGGCTTTCGGGTCATCACCGAAGTACTGACTATTGAGCTTGTGAGTACCCTTGGGGACTTACAGTCCACCAGCAAAGGCATCTACCTAGTGGTAACAAATAACGTTACTGTAAATTTATTTTCTGCATATGCGCGTTTCGACAACTTATCACTTCAGTGCTGATAAATCTAAACGTTTGGAGGACTATAAATTCGAAGATGTCCAAGAGCGTCAATCATAGATTGGACTGACAAAATTGACCTCGGTTTAATGGCGACATGTTTTGAAGCTTTTGTGACCGCAAAATCCAGATTGATTGCCATTTTCAAATGCAATAATATGATATCATTTTATATTTTTGTCTTATCCTGGGAACCATGCGAGACGAGACAGGCTACCTACTCTGGTCGAAGAAATTACACAACACATTGCTGACGTTTATTATTTTCTTAGCACTGAAGCGGCAGAAATTTTTAAAACAACGGCAGTAGAAAACTGAAAGAACAAAGGAGTGGCACTTACAAAGATCGAAGTCCAAAGACATGGCAAAAACGAGAAAACAGAAAACAACGACGCCAGACAGCCTCAAAGCACAGAAACAAAAATACACAACCTTCTAAACCAAGGCAAAACCAATGACAATTTGCAGACATTTACTGCAATTTCGATATTTTTCTTGTTTCCTGTTTATATTTTAATTGCTTTAAGAATTTTAGACTTTCCGTCATGTAGCATTAATACGCAGTGAATGTCTTGTACATCTGATGTGTGTAGTGATTTCGACTGGAATTCTTGCCATCCATACTTCAGTTCCGAATGTTCAATCATTTCATCAGTGCATTTTGATAAATGAATGGTTTAGATCTCTTAGTGCTATGCTTAACCTTTCTGAATGCTCAAGTACACATATTAATTGATACCATAATAAGTCGTATCATAAGATGCAGAGCAGATGGGACTTTAAAATTCTGTTGGGTTTTCAGATTTTGTTCTTGTTAAATCCCACTTTTCCAACTTTTTACCCCTTTTGGGCCATTTAAGGGCTGCTATATAGTGTGAGGTTCCTCACTGTGTTGAAGACCGTACGGTTACCCTTAGATGCTTTGTTTTGGGTCGTTTTAACCTGGAGATTGAATGTCTCCTTGACATTTACCCCATTTCATTTCTTTTTCATATCAATATTATGACACTTAAGCTAAATTTTGTCCTAGGTCTTATTTTCAATTTACGCACGAATGCATTGAATTATTTACATGTATGTCAAAATTACAACTTTATATCACACATTATAACCGTGTTCTGAAAAAAAAAACGCGAAGTATGTCAACAATGTAATAGCGTTTTTGACATGAATAAAGAAGAAAATTTTGAAATAAATACAGATGTCACCTAACAATATATATAATATTGCATAATTTGTAGAAAAATGTGCAGTATTATATGCATCAGACACGACATCGGATACAATAATAAAAATATTTTAGGGAATAAAATATTATATTTATTACTTTGTAAATGTTTTCATGAGTTGGCAGAATTTGTGTCGGATGCATATTTGCGATTGAGCAATAAAATATTCAAATTAGATTTTACAATTAGCAATGGCATCAATCCAGTTATTTTAAAATCCTAAATACCAAATTTGCACAATAAACAGTAAATTTTGATGCTGTACACTTATTTCAAGGAGTAACTTATCAGTAGCATTAGAATCAAATTATACGCACAGTCATACCTCAAAAAATAGGCAGAAAGAAGAACTCCTTCACAAAATATCGAAATAGGAGGCCTAATCCAGTACCAATGACATCCACCCAGTGCAATACACGAAATGAAAACTTGGTTTTTTTAAGTAGTTAGAATTTTGATAAAGACAGTAAATATTCCCATAAATGCAAGATTTAAATGATTATATCAGAGGACTGGTGAATGCCCTCGGGACCTCTAGTGTCTAGTGCACTGACAGTGTCATCGACCTAGTGTTTTAAAAATACAAAAATACCCTAATGTAAATTTTGTTATGTAATTGGCTGCACTTACATTACCAAACAAAATTTTACCGCCTATGTGATTTATCATATTTCCATTACATGTCCTTGCCAACAAAAATGTTCACCCATATTAAAAAGTTACCCCTTTTTAAACAACAATACATTATACTACAAGAGTTTTGTAAATATTAGCCATACTCAAATGAACCAAAACAAATGACTTTTTTGGTCAATCACTAAAAGATAATTCTCAAATTTAATATCTCATGACGTTTGCCTACTCCATATAGTTTTATATAGGATTTGATTCTCAAAATAGCACTTACTAAAAAAAATCTAAAATACTTGACGAGTATACTTGAGAATACTTGAGAGAAAATTGATATTTAGGTTGATGGCTTTACCGCTTACAGTCTTATTTTCATATTACTTTACTTGGTTAATGATGAAACTGCACACAAAATGTTCCCAATATTTGTGATAATCCATTTTTTACCATTTCGCAAGACAATATTGTTTTTCAGCATATTTCAGATCAGTTACACTAAAGTAAAATTTTATTGAAAAAAAACAATAAATGAAAAAGGTAAATGAAAAAGATAAATATTTATTTAGTATAAAATTTCAAGAGAAAAAAAATTAAAAATCCGTGAAGAAAGCAAACATAGTAAGAGGTATAAACATGATGTAAGATTATTTCAAGAAAAGTGAAGAAATGAAGAAATGCAGACATAAAACTGATGCAAATTTTTAAGTTGCACATATAATTGTCTTTTCACCGATATACATTCTATAAATTCCCTTAAGTTCCCTGTTCTTAGAATGAAGTTAATGATTATATTCATATGTTTTGAAATGATTACCAATGCTGAACATCTGAAAATAAGCCCGGTTTTCTTGAGGTTCACACTATCAATGCTTGAAGTGTCTGTGTTGTCTTGTATAACTCAGAATTTTTTAGTTTGGTGTTGGAAAATGATCATCAAGTTTTTGTGGAATTCACACTGCTATTATTTTAGTTTTGTTGCGTTCTGGTTCATTTTTGTTTATTTGTTTTGTCACGTTGTCTCCATTTGCGTTACTGTATCTTAATTGCCGTGTCTTTTTTGTGGGGGGTGCTTTGGTATTGCGGATATATAAGACACCTGGTCGTGATTCCACTTATTAAGATGCCTCAGCTATTGTTTTGAAGTCACTTACATATATCTATAGGTGGAAACATTTTAAAGATGAAGTACAAATCGTGAGGCATTTTAGATCCTGTTTGTTTTTATATAATTTTATATTTAATCTAAATTTTATACTAGATCTGTTAAACACGTAATACATGATTACATTAAATTACTTGTATCCAAACTATATATTCTCTATGGAAAGTGATTAAGTTCTGAGAACAAATGGCAAAAATATGGAAAGTATGTCATTTTTATGATATAATATAAAAAAATGATGACAAGCCGAGAAAAAACCTCAACTTTAGATTTAAATAACTCCTAGTTGGAAAGACTTTACGTCAATTATCTCTTTTGTAGGTCACTACTTCATGCTCAATTTATAACATCATAAATCCGACTGAAAATTCAATTATTAACTTGCAAAATCTTCCTTTCATTTACTATTTGGAACTGATTCCAGTGTGAAAACCGCCAAAACAGATGATTCAGTTCTAAAAATTAACAAATTCGGAACAATATTAAGTCCCCATAGAGTCCCTTCGAATATAGTTCCTATTTATTTAGTTTATCACTTCAATTTGTTGATCTTATATGATTGCTCCTTTTGTTTTATTATATTTTTGGCTTGATTAAAAGAAGGGACAATGAATGGATATGATATAGAATTTGATTTGAATGGAGTGATTTGGTGGGGTGCAAAAGGGGGAACTTTCCTGTTTTCGGAAGACCAGGACTGTGTTTGAAGTTGAATAAAAAAGATCCCGGAACAAGAATTTTCCCCTTTTTTATTTCTTATTTTTATAATCTAAGAAAAACGTATTTATATGCAAAATCACATTTGGTTTGAATAGGTGCATTTTTAGACTTTAATTTCAAAGCATTTTTTTTTATTTCAAACCCGGATTTCAAAGGTCGTTAAAATAGCAATCGGGGCAAAATAACGCTTTATCACTCACATAACGATGTGTGACCATTAAACAATTATTATAGTAAAGACCGTGCAAATTAGAAAAGTTGGTTTTCATCTCATCCGGTCTCGGCATGATATGAAAAAACAGCACTTGTACGAATTATGGATAAAAGAAAAGAGAGAACACTTAATTGACAGATTGAACAGTTGTGCAAATCTGTAATTTTATATCTGTTAAAACTGCAGAATAAACGTTAAAACTTTAATAAAGAAATATAGAATTCACAACCGCGTCGAGTAAGAAACGACATTTCTACACTGAAGATAGTTAAATTTTCAAATTTTAAAAGCGAGGCTTGCTGAGCGTTTAAAATATTTGAAAATTTAACTATCGAGAGTGTAGAAAAGTAGTTTCTAACGAGATACGGTTGTGGATTTTATTTCTCTAATGATTTCTAGGAGATTTTGGACAAGAAAATGACCCCCTTTTCCGACAACCTGAAATAAAGTCGGAAAACGGCAAAAATATTTGACGTCATAATTGAATTTCAGCCAATCACTTGCCGAGAACAACATTCTCTCTAGAGAGGAGAAACGATTTCTCCCCCTGTTCAGGAAAAGTGAAAACAGGACAGAGATTAGAGAAAGCTATATTGACTTCTAGTGCTGCTGATGAGGAATTAATTTCCGAAATGGACATACAGCTGATTAAAATTATTGCAGTTGGAGTTGACATATGCGTTATAGTATCATGGTCAGTTATTCCATATCCTTTCGTAAAATATTCAGAGCAATGAATAGCAGAATTGTAAATGATAAGTACTTTTAATTATAGTTCAAACCATATTTCTATTCTATTCATTGCAATGTTGCAATAGGATGTGTCCATTGTTAACAGTCGCACCTTAGTCACTCAGACCCTCCAACACATGGTACTCATATCAATGAAATGTGTTAAAAAGATCTATATATTTCAAATTTTTATATGATAATTATTTCCCCTTCTTCATTTTTCTGTCTTACTTCGTATTGTGAGACTAGCTACATGTATTCAAAACTTTCCTATATTTATCATATACTTTAATTATATGGGTCCTAGATCTAGTATGGGTAAACGGATTTGGTAAGCCTGGGAATTTTATTAGATACATCGGCAAATGAATACCGAAGCAAAATGAGGAAGAAGGCATACTTGCCAACTGACCCGCTTTTGGTGGTGACCCGCCAAATTGACCCATGACCCGTCAGGGATAATCACCCGCCGCAGGTCATCATTTTCACTCGCCAATGAGAACGTCACCCGCAAATGACCCGCCACAACACAATTAACACAATTTCTAAGATTAACAGCAAACAGCGCCCTAAATTTTCCTTTAAGAGTAGTTTAACTAAACAGAAAACACCAAATGGCCCAAACACAATAAAAACTGATTTATTTCACCAAAAACATAAAACAGCCCACTGAAAATGCCCAAAGCACATTAACAGAAAAGGTCATTTCTTCATCATATATGATAAAAAAAAATGGTACATAACTATTGCAAAGAATCCTTGAAAAAGTGAATGATGGCTTGGCGCGATATGACCCGTCAACACATACATGAATGTTGAGTCATGACCCGCCACAGCAGAATTTGAGGTTGGCAAGTATGAAAAAGGGAATTCCACAATCAAAACCCAAAATTATGGCAATTCATATCCAACACGAATTGAGACAGCATCACAAAGACTAAACAAATAAACACAAATGGACTAGAACGTCAAAAAACTAAAGCACTAGCAGCTTGAACCCTACAAAAACTGAGGTATAATTAGGTGCTCCGGAAGGGTAAGCATTCGTCACACAGCCATGGTACGTGTTACTTCTCTAACCCTCAAACAGTGCCATGATAAAATTTTGATAAGATTCTATAAATCTATTAATAGAAAAAAGAAGGGAAACGTTGAATGTGTCAAAGAGACAACGACCCAAAGGGGAGTAATAACAACTCAAAGCCACCATGAGATCTTCAATGAACGGTGAGAAAACCCCACACCCAACGGCAGGTCGGAGTCGGCCCCTGAATAAAGAGTAATCAAGTTCAGCGAAATAAACATCACCCTAGACTCCTATAGACATAAAGTAAACTAACTAGAAAAAAAGACAAGACACACAAAGGCTTAATAAATTTCCTGACTTGGGACAGGCACAAACCTGCTGCGGCGGGGTTAAACTAGTTTTATTGGGCCCAAACCTTCCCCCTAAAGCCAATGTGATAAATAAAAAAAAATCGTAACAACAGTAAATTTCAGTTGGCAACAGGACTGAGTCAATTGTGAAAAATGAAACTGAAAGAACTAAATATAAGGACATAAGAGACTACTAGCAGTTAACTGACATGCCAGCTCCAGACCCATTACCAACTGACAAAGTAAGTTATGTACCCTCAGTATACAGCTTCCACCAAGATCCCTTCCTGTGAGGAGTTTAGCATAATTATTTCATGCATATAACGGAATACATAACCCGTGTCCATGCAATACAGATTTTAGAAATTTAGAATGTGTTTAGTTAAAATGCAAAGACCCTATCAAAAAATCAATGTTAATACCAAAGAAGGCCATACGTAATGACTTGACGACAATATCGTAATTATAACCCTTATGAATTAGACGATTTAAAGGTTTTATAAGTTTGTTAGGCGAGTAAAACATTACCGTAAAATAAGGGATGTGAAATACCAGACTTGATTAGATGTTTACAGGTTGCATTGTATTTATGAACTAAGTCTTTATATCGATGATAAAATTTAGTAAAGGTTTTAATAGTTTGTGATAACGAAAACCCTGATGTAATAGTTTTTCAGTTATGAAAAGATTAATCGTAAACGTTATTACATCGAACAAGTTGAAATATGTAAACACCATATGATGGCGCTAATGGAACATCGCCATCCAGAAATGGATAATTAACTATGGGATAAGAAAAATCGTCCCTTTTATCATAAATTTTAGTATCTAATCTACCATTAGTTATATCAAAATTGATGTCTAAGAACGGACAATGATGATTATCAGAATTGGCTTTATTCAAAGTAAGTTCTTTAGGGTAGATGTCCTTGTAATACGTATTGAAGTCGTCACTATTTAAAGTTAGAATATCATCCAAATATCGGAAAGTGTTGTTAAACTTTTTAATTAAATGCTGTTTAGATGGGTCTTTGCTGATGTTGGTCATAAACTGAAATTCATAGCAGTACAAAAAGAGGTCCGCTATAAGTGGTGCACAATTGGTACCCACAGGAATTCCTATGACCTGGCGATAAATACAGTTACTGAAACGAATGGATATATTGTCAAGTAAAAATTCAAGTGCTGAAATCATATCAAAACAAGTCCAATTAGTTGAATTATTTTGTTTTGTATTACTAAAATGTGTTTTAAAGGAATAAGAACATATATATTCACAATCGGATTTTTTGAATGCCCATTGAATAAGACGTCTGAATTTTTCCTTTATAAGATTATGTGGTAAGGTAGTAGAGAGGGTAGAAGAATCAAAACTTTCAAGGGATTCAAAATGGGCACTATAAGCATTCAATTTATCGAAAACTTTCAATGAATTTTTTACACTCCAAAAATGATTGACACCACTGTTTTCATATACTTTGTTACAGAAATTTATAACCAGGTTTTTAATGGCAGTCAAAGTATTGGTGAGTATAATAGGAACTTTAGTTGTAGAATAGTAAGTATTCGCGCAATAACCAAGACAAATCGATACCACAAGCAACATCAACGAAGACAAAGCTAGAATATGACAGCGTGATATACACCATAAAAAAATAAAGCACTAAAGTGTGAACTCCCACTGAAAACCGGGAATATCATCAGGTGTTCCGAAAGGTTAAGCATGATCTGCTCCATGCATGGCACTCGTCAAGCTGCCAGTGAAAAGTCCTGTTTCATCACAGTCGGTGTTTGTCATTCCGGTAATAAACTCTGGATCTACTCAAAGATATCTGTTCTCACCTGTGAAATAGAAACATATTTACGGTCTGTCAAATCAAAGTGATGACTGTAAAACTTGTGTAGTGACAAAACAACCGCAGTAGAATACCGAAGGAACAAGAGAAATGATGATCACAAAAACTCAAAATATTTACATCCAATTCAGTTGAAACTAAGACAAAAAAGAGAAGAATCTTATAGATTTTGAAAAAAAGTAGTTCAAAGGTCAAGGTCATGGTGATTGAAAATAGATTGAAATTTTCAAATATATTTTGGTTTCTTGATGATGGCTAAAAAGTTAACATCCGTGATTCAAAGAAATTTTAGTATTTTCTTTGCTGCCAGATAAATTTAAAAACATGTATTGATTGAAATTATTATCAGTCCAAAGTACAGGTCGCAGTGATTTATATATTGAAATATCAAGGCATGAAACTTGACTTTTTCTTTTTGAATTGTTAGAATTTAGAATATTAGGTAGGAAAGATAAAAGAAAGACAATTTTAGAAATATTTGTATCTCCACATTAACTTGGTCATATGATATTTGAAGTTGCAACTCGGCTTGTGCATCCTGATGCCATTGACTCGACTTAGACTACTTGAATCGAAAAGTATATAATTTTAAAGCAATAAATAGAATATTGCCCACCTGAGAAAAAACAAAATTAAAGTACGCACAACGAAATTGGCTTCAGCTTAAACCGCTGTAGCTATATTGTTATAAATAAGACCATAATCAAACATATATGTATCATTTTCTAATTTTTTGCAGTTACTCTTGGTATATTTACCGAAATCATCAAAGTTCGAATATAAATATTTTCCATAGACCTTAATGTTAATTTCACTCTAATTTTAAAGAAATGCCATGTGGGAGTGAAGGGCGAATGATTTACCCAAACCAACAAACCAATGAAAAGACAACAAATACATTGCCGATGGATTGCTTTTTTGCATATAGGCTCCTTTTTGTTGTTTATTCGGATGACCATTGAACAACAAACAGAATTTTGATTTGTTTACTAATTTACATAAAATAACTAAATACCGAAGTTACTGTGAATTCATTTTCTGCATATGCGCATTTCGACAACTTATAACCAGAGGCTCCCAGGAGCCTGTATCGCTCACCTGGCTTTCAGTTGCCATAATCAAGCTAACATTGTAACAACGGCAGTAGAATACCGAAGGAACAAAGGAGGGAAATCCACAAAAATCGAATTCCAAAGACATGGCCAAAACGAGAACACAGAAAACAATGGCGTCAGATACAAAGCAATGACGTTAGACAGACACAAAGCACAAAAATAGAAATCACAACATTCAAAACAAAGGCACTCACAGTGTGAACTCCAGTGAAACTGAGAGTGACATCAGGTGCTCCGGAAGGGTAAGCATGTCCTGCTCTGTTAACAGCACCCGTCACACTGTGAGTGAGTAGATCCAGGAAAATGTCAAAGTCGGTAGTCAAATCCGGGAAGACGTGAATCTGGCTGAAAATGTCCACTTCAGTGTACGGTGAGGAAACCCCATACCCAACGGCAGGTCGGAGTTGGCCCCTAAATAAAGAGTTATCAAGTTCAGTAAAGTAAACATCATCCTAGACTCCCACAGACATAAAGTAAACTAACTAGAAAACAGACAAGAGGTAAAAAGTTTTTGTTGATACTTTATCAATAATAGATAATGAAATGTGTATAAATGCCTCAAAAAGTGTAGTTGTGCATTTCAGGCCATAGTCTTTACCTAGATCAACATTTTCATTTAAGTGTGGAGTAGACTGTATACAGAACTGTTCTGACTACAAATACTTAGGTCTTGTTTTAAATGAGTTTTTAGACTATAATGTTACGGCGAAAGTAAGTTATACAGTTGTTCTTCAGTCTCTCAAACTTTGGTAGCTCGAAAAACAAATCTTGAACTGTATTTGAAGTCTGATAATGTTTTACTATATTTCTTTTTGGGCCTTTTTGACACAAAACCTTCTTGCTAAGGACCACTTTCGACACCAGTTTTGAAGTCGATACATCATTTTATAAATATATAGATAATAGTGTTGCACACAGCTCTATCTAATATGAATGATAATGTGTTGATAAGGTGAGCTGCAAAGGTAGAATATATGATTCCGAATGCCAACAGTGATGAAAATCATCTTTTTAAACATGTAAACATCGGAAAATCCAACAAGGTCTTCGGCTGGATTTGAACCCCTGCTTTGTTGTCATCTATGGCAACACCGCCTGGCCTAGGCCACTCGGCCACCTAGGCTATATCAAAATATAGCTTTCGGTAACCGGGTCATTCCTCCTCGTAGGAAATCTAGGGTTGTAACATAATACACGATGAACATTAGGAGGGCAAAAATAAAATTTGCAGAACCAATGTCCACTTACCATTAATTTTGATTAAAATGATAGGAAAAAGAAGGGAAACGGGGAATGTGTCAAAGAGACAACGACCCAAAGAGGAGTAATAACAACTCAAAGCCACCATAAGATCTTCAATGAACGGTGAGGAAACCCCATACCCAACGGCAGGTCGGAGTTGGCCCCTAAATAAAGAGTAATCAAGTTCAGTGAAATAAACATCATCCTAGACTCCCACAGACATAAAGCAAACTAACTAGAAAACAGACAAGAGGTAAAAAGTTTTTGTTGATACTTTACCAATAATAGATAATGAAATGTGTATAAATGCCCCAAAAAGTAAAGTTGTGCATTTCAGGCCATAGTCTTTACCTAGATCAACATTTTCATTTAAGTGTGGAGTAGACTGTATACAGTACTGTTCTGACTACAAATATTTAAGTCTTGTTTTACATGAGTTTTTAGACTATAATGTTACGGCGAAACCTGCAGCATTATCGGCTAATAGAGCGTTAGGTTTAGTTATTGCTAAGTAAAATTTTAGGTGGTGTATCACACGGTGTTTTTACAAAATTATATAATAGTATGGTTAGCTCTATTATTGAGTACGGCGCAAGTATTTGGGGAAATCGGAACTATTCCTGTATCAATGCTATACAAAATAGAGCATGTCGGTTTTTTCTTGGGGTTGGAAAAAACACACCTAATAGTGCTGTTTTGAGTGATGTAGGTTGGCAACCTGTTTTTCTCAAACAGTGGAAAGCGATAATTAATTTGTGGTGTAGGTTGAATAATATGAGTTCAGAGAGACTTAACAGAAAAGTTTTTGTCTGGGCTGACAGTATAAGTAAAAAAATAAATGTGTGAAAAATTGGAATTTCCGTGTAAGGAAAAACTTCTGTGAGTTAAATGTTGGTCATTTTGGAAATATTGTAGATATTGTGGATACGCGATTGGTTTGTAGTACAGTTTTATCTAAAATGTTTTCTGTATATGAATCTGAGTGGAGTAATAGCTTAAATTCTGACATTTCCAATTCTGGAAGTGGTGGTAATAAATTACGTACATATAGAATGTTTAAAAGTATATTTAAGACAGAGAATTATTGTAAAATTCCACTTCTGTTTTCTCATAGAAGCGCTTTTGTAAAATTTCAGCTTATTTCTATTTATTTAGACTTATATAGAAATATAGGACATTTTGTTTTTGTTACGGACTTTATCACGGCGTAACGGTCTCACTTGATACTGGTCGTGATAAAGTCTGTATCGAAAACAAAATCTCCTATATTCCATATGTAATATCATGCTAATTTTCCACCGCAATATAGTTACACTTAACCTATTTTTTATGAGTAATTCATACGTGCATTCAATTGTCTTCATGTATGTCAAAAACACAAGTTTGAATCACAGACGAGAACTCGTAAAAAATGTCAATATTTTACCGATCAAATTTCTCGACAAATAAATTAGAAAAATTTTCTACAGGATATGCATGTACTCCAAAATTAAGGTAATGGGACACCAAACTTAAAATGTCGCATGCAATCTAGTTTTTTTTCTAATGAACATGGTATTTTCTGGTTTTGTGTTTTCATTTCATTGCTAGAAGATTAACATTCCTAGTTGTAACATTGTGTGACAGTCTCTAGACACCTAATACAGCTAGAAGTTTTATTACAACATTGCTTTATTATCATTGCCTTTTTTTCCACATCGGCAATTCATCATTTTTATACCTCTGGACGCAATGCCTAGCTTTCCTCTGAAATGCTTGGAACCGACATTACATAACAATAATATTGTTGTTATTAATAACTAATGAAGGAATATGGAGTAAATGCACATGAGACAAAGTCTCTACAAATACATGGTAAAACCAAGCAATGGAACAACACTTTTATTGTTGTTCTTCATCTTGAAGTCATCACAGGCCTTCAACAAATACCATTAGTAGTCATATTATGAAGTTGTAGTACATTGTTGTAAGGGTTTTACAGTTATATGTGTTATGTTCTCATGTTCATTTACTCCATATCCTTTCGTAAAATATTTAATACAGGAGTTTGTCTTTTATTGCAGTGTGGAGTTGGTAAAAACAATACCCCGTGGTTGAGACGTATGCTTTTTATTTTTCTTAGATATGGTGTACTTGTTCATGAGATAATATCTCATGCGTACACTTTGTTCAATTACTATTATCTAAATTTATGTAAATTCTAAAACGTTAGGATTAACTCCCTCCATCGTAGTTTTATCCTTAGCTACATTTGATATAATTGATTATTCGGATTTCGTTTGGTTTTATGCATTTTAATCATTTTTTGGAATTATGGATTTCCTTTGTTTGGGTTCTAGTGCTGCTGATGAGGAATTAATTTCCGAAATGGCCATACAGCTCATTAGAATTATTTCAGTTAGTTAACATATTTGTTATGGTCTCATGTTCATTTACTCCATATCCATTCGTAAAATATTTTATCATCCCATTCTTCCATCTTGGTATCATGACAATTAACCTAAATTAAGATAATTATAGGTTTCATTATGAGTGAGGCTTGTATATCGCTTGTTATCAAATCGAGCTATTTAATTACAGAATAGTAATTAAAGAGCTTCAGCGAGTTAATTATTATTTGTAATTAAATAGCGAGATTTTGATAACAAGCGATATACAAGCCTCACGAGTTGTGAAACCTATTTCCCTTATGACAAAATTCATCTGTAAACCATCCTGTCGTGTTTTCCCAATTATGTGAAGTTGGGAGAATTTAGTTTGTTGAGTTTGTGAATACATTGAAGATTGATTTTGTACTTTAAACTTATGATCACTTATCCTTATAATGAATGTAAAGCCTAACAAACGCCATATATAAAGTAGAAACTATAAACAACGATAAGTGGTGTAGATGTATGTTGCATTATACGCACATGTACACAACGACAAGTACATGGCTCCTCGCTGGTGACAAACCTGGGTGAAAGCTCGGTTGAATTGTAATTACAGTTTTTAACAACATTACAGTAATAAAATTAATTTCTGCTTGTCAGTTGAGTGAAAATGTTACGAATGATTTGTAATTAAATGCAGGTGTAAATTTCTCTGTCTCTGTGGTAACTGATTCTGATGTCAATTTCCAAGTGTCAATGATCCCAATACACATTACATCATAACATCAACACAGAACACAGGAAGGAAACTTATTTTAGCAATAAAATAATATATTTCAAGTGGCCAAAATATATTCAACTGTTTTGGGAGAATGAATTAACAGGTGTGTACATATGAAGCTCATTTTTTCATTTCTTCTTCTTTCCAAGGAAATAAAAAAAAATAATGCAGACGATATAATGCAATCAGCACGGAATTTAAAATAGAATTGCCATGACGTTGGTTTGACCTGATGTGTGACCTCTAGAACAACCAATGAAAGTACGACTGAAAAGTTATCTAATCGTATGAAAGGCCAATGAAATGATAGCATAAAAGTTATCACTAAGTGATACGAAAAATTATCTTATCGTGTAAGAAATAGATATTGCTGCCACATCATGAGATTTAAAGTTGGCAAGACAGATAGCAAATAATATAAGCACTCAAGTGCTTTTAAACCGACATTACATACAAATATTAAGACATAAAAATGCAAAGGGGGTAATAAAAAAATTACCGAACAGAGTGGTCAAGAGCCGAAGTCCATGAGACAAAAAAGACAAATCAGGTGGAAACCACCAGAAAAATTGTCGACCGCAATATGGTCCTGACTTGGTACAGGCATTTCAAAAGAATATAATATACAGCAATTTACATAAAAAACATATACATGCAATACACACAAGGACTAATAAAAGGCTACAAGCAATAAATAATAAGACACATAATAAATACACATGCATGAAATTAAACACAATTAAGCACATACAAGCACTAAAGTGCTAAATGGAAGCAGCAAAATGAAAAGAGCAAAATATACATAAACTTAACACATTAAGCAAAGCGATTATGAATTTAAATTAAATTTGTCCTAGACCTTTTTCCCAAGTCATACATGGATGCATTTAATTATGTCTAAGTTACAACAATTTTAATCAAAGCTCCGATGGAGCTGAATCTCGAAGCCCTGAAAACCTACACGTGGCAAAACTTCGTAGTAATCCAAAGAACTGCTGCATATGTCTGCATGTATTGAGTTATTCCGTAATACATGGAAATAATCAGATTGTGTGATTTCGTATGTCGATTTCATTGCTATGAATATATGCAATACACTGTCACAGGTAAACAAATGTTATTTTCATCTGTGACAAATTACTGCGCGACAGGTTCGTTGATCCGAGACGCAATGTAAAAAACGAGTAATTTGATAAACATGCATATTGTTTTCAATTTAATATAACAACACCGTATTCAACTCAACAAAATGAAGAAATATAACTGAAATGCAAAATGTATACTACATTTGTATTTTGAAAGAAACATGCGCACTATATTTTATCGGAAGCAAGAATATCATCTTTTAGAGCTGTTAATGGGCTTAAAGCCTCACGCGATTTTTTTCTTGTGATATTAACATCTCTCCAGCCATTTCATGGCTTCGAGATAAAAATCACACGATCCGGCTCAATATAACTATGAAATTCCGGGAGCCAGTGACAAAAATACGTAAAAGTATGTCAACAATTTCTTTTTTTAACTTAAATTTAATCTTTATGTTTGGTTTTCTACATTTAACATAGTTCGCATCTAATTTTTATGGGCTCACCTGGCATAAAAATCAATGTGAACTATTGTCATCACTTGGCGTCCGTGGATGTCTGTCTTTCCCTCTGTCAGTCCGTCCGTCCATTGTATTTTTTCAAACCTCTTCTCCTCTGCAACCACTGAGCCTATTTTAACAAAACTTGAAAACAAAAACAATACAGCGACGTTTTACAAAGTTCTCCCCGTGATAGACAGTACCATCGGGAATACAAGCGAAAACGTGTTTCATCTACACCCTCGAGAGACGAGTACGCGTAGGGGTGTCAGGGAGAGCAAAACATTTCACGATTTGTAAACAATGCAGACGATTGTATTGATCTGTCCGTTACAAACACATCAGATTTAAGCAGTAAAAATAAGTGTTTATTGAGTGACAGTTTAGATAAATTAAAAGTGTTGTGTCTTAACTGTTGTGGTGTAAATCTACGTTTAAATTATACAGAATTTGGTGATTTATTAAATCAACATGATTTTATTTGTTTACAAGAAACAAAAACGGATGATACAGACAATATAATATTTCCAGGGTATATTTTTAAAACCAAAAATAGAAAGAAATATACAAATAGAAAATCGGGCGGTATTGCTTTTGGTTACAAAGAGAATTTAGACAGATATATAACTATTTTGAAAAATAAATGTAATTTTATTTTATGGGTTAAAGTATCATCTGCTTTGCTGGATTTAGATGAAGATGTTTTGTTGGGAATTGTTTATATTCCACCGGAATTCACATCGTATTCATCCCAAGAAGCATTTGATGAAATTGATTTTGAACTTAGAAATTTTTCTGGAACATACAAATATATTTCACTTCTTGGTGATTTTAACGCTAGAACGGGCGATCTATGTGATTATACATTTATTGATGATGATAATAACCACAATTGTGTTGAAAATTTTAATATGTATCTATCTGAATTTGATATACCTTTAGTCAGAAAAAACTCTGATAAAGCTAAAAACAACTTTGGGAAATTACTGATAAATCTATGTAAAGGACAAAATTTATTTATTATGAATGGACGAGTAGGAGATGACAAAAATGTTGGTAACTATACATGTAGAGATGTTAGTGTTGTTGATTATTTTATTTGTACACCGTTTTTTATTAAATGCATAGATAATTTTACGATACTTGAATTTAGCAGACTTTTTTCTGATGTACATACTCCTCTTAGTATAATGTTAAAAAAGAAATCTTTCTCGAGTAATCAGACTAGAAATGATGAAAACGTACCTACAAAACAAATTGAAATGCTAAAAAAATGGGATAATGATAAACTACAAGAATTTAGAGGTAATTTTAATAGACAAAATATAAATGATCTACAAAATAAACTCCGAGCTATAACTCCCGACACTGTTTCACAAGATCAAATAAATTCAATAGCGAATGACTTTGGAAACGTTTTTTTCGAACCTGCCAAAAAAACCTTTGGTTCTTACATATGCAAAAATAAAAACAATCAGAGGCCATCTATGAAATCTGGCAAACCATGTTTTAACCTGGACTGTAAACATGCCAGGCAAAATTATAGAAAATTGAAACGTCGTAGAAAGTTTAAAAATTCTGTGACCTCGAAACTTGAACTGAAAGAAGCTGAAAAAAAATATAAAAAACAAATGGATTTTTCTATCAAAAAACATAGACGCGATATGAAAAAAAAAT
>MJUU01006381.1:36776-59629 GCA_002080025.1 Modiolus philippinarum
TCTTGGCTTTCCGGAAATATTCTACCTTTTTACAAAAACAAAGGTTCGCCGAAGGAACCAAAAAATTATAGACCTATAACTATACTAAGCTGTTTTGGTAAATTATTTACAGCAGTGCTTAACAACAGACTTAACTCTTTTTCAGATGAATTTTTGATACTACAGGAAAATCAAACAGGATTTAGAAAAAAATACTCCACTATTGATAATATTTTTGTTTTACATGGTCTATTTGAACTTTTAAAACTAAAAAAGAAGAAACTTTTCTGCACATTTATAGATTTTGAAAAGGCATTCGACAGCGTTTGGCGTGATGGCCTATGGTTTAAACTCCTTTTTAATAACATTAAAGGAAAAATGTTTGACGTAATTAAAAATATGTATGCTAATATAAAATCTAGAATCGTCCATAACGGATCAGTTTCGGATTTTTTCCCGTGCCTAAATGGCGTTAGACAAGGTGAAAATCTCTCCCCCTTTTTTTATTTGCAATATATTTAAATGATCTAGAGGAGTTTTTAACGGATAAAAATGCGAATGGTTTAAAATCTTTATCAACTGATTTTGAAAACGAACTTAACGTCTTTATAAAGATATGCGGACGATACTGTATTAATGGCAGAAACAGCTGAAGAGTTACAATCTGAACTTGATTACTTTAAGGAATACTGTGACGCATGGAAATTAAAAGTAAATATAAATAAAACGAAGGTTTTGGTATTTTCGAAAGGCAGACTACCAGGGAATTTAAAATTCTTATTTGATAACAAAGAATATGAAATAGTTGGTGATTTTACATACCTTGGCGTTATTTTTCAAAGAACAGGGACTTTTAAAAAAAATAAAAATAATTTGGTCGAAAAGGCATCTAAAGCTATGTATGATATTCTGAGTAAGGGTAGGACAAACAACTTATCAATAAGCTGTCATTTAGATCTTTTTGATAAGATAATTACACCTATGTTAATCTATGGATCAGAAGTTTGGGGTTTCGAAAACACAGATATTTTGGAAAAAATACATATGAAGTTTTGTAAACTTTTACTAAATTTGAAATCGTCGACACCAAATTTCATGATCTATGGGGAACTTGGTAGATATCCGCTAAGTTTATCAATTAAAGTGCGCATGATATCTTTCTTGGCAAAGTTAATTTCTGGTAAACAATCAAAATTGTCTGCCTTGATCTATAGGTTAATGTACTTAAAATCTAGGCAGAATAACAATTTTGAATGGCTTCGTTCTATTAAGTCAATACTTGACGATTGCGGTTTTTCAAATATTTGGCAAATGCAGACGTTTTCAAATGACAAATGGCTTATTGAAAATATAAAACTAAAACTAAAGGATCAGTTCAAACAAACATGGTCCTCTTGCATGGAAACTTCACCTAAAGCTCTAAATTATAGACTTTTGAAGACAAATCTCAGCTTCGAAAACTATCTTGACGTTTTAGATAATAAAAATATTTATAGTCTGTGCAAATTTAGATTATCGAATCATAAATTACCGATAGAAACGGGCCGCTGGACAAACACTCAAAGATCTGAGAGAGTTTGCCAGCTTTGCCCATTACGCGAACTAGGTGACGAATATCACTATATTTTAGAATGTCCGCTTTTTGAACAAGACAGAAAAAAATTAATTCCAAAATATTTCTTCACAAGGCCAAATGTTATTAAATTTTCAAATCTCTTTAATAGTAAAAAACCAGAAACATTACGGAAACTTTGTAATTTTATTAGCATTATCAATAAAACTGTCAGTTCTCCTTGAAAATCCTATGTATATTGCTACTCTGTCATAAGTTCTCAATTTTTATCATGATATTTTGTATTTTGTATTTTTTGATATATTTGTGTATGTTATTTATGTATATATGTACTGTACCTCTCTTCAACTCTGTAACCATTGTATCATTGGTTTGTGAGTAAATAAAGACTATAAAGTAACTAACCTGAATCATTCATGGCCAGGGTAATTAGATTCATAATTGCGTTCGATAAGTCCGAGGACCAAACAACATGGCTGTCGTTGCTAAAATTAGCACAGAGGGTAAATGTCTATTTTGGCAAATAACTCAAAACAATTACAGATATTTAAAAAATGACATACTATTTTACAAAAGGATATACAGTAAATGAACATGAGACCATAAACGTATGTTAACTCCAACTGTAATAGATTTTAATGAGCTGTATGGCCATTTCGAAAATTGATACCTCATTAGCAGCACTAAACCCCAAAATAGGAAATCCACAATTTCAAGAAATATTCAGAAAGTATTTTTAAGAACTAGCCACCTGGACATTTTGAAGAAACTTTAATAACAATTTGGATGTTATTGGCTTTTATTGTTAAAGTTTTCGTATTTTAGAATTTTGCCTTATATTCAAATAAGCGATAGAGGTTAAGCTTTAAATGCAAAAATGTCCAGCATGTCAAGAACTACATTGTATCTCGATGATGGAAATTGTCTGGCGTTCCCGTATATCATTGAACACGGCTGCCAGCAGGAACCTAGTTGAACATTTTGCCCCATTGGAAAACACATTCAAAGATCTTCTCCTCTGAAGCTACTGAGTGAATTGAAATTGTACTTAGTAACAAAAGTTCTTTTGAGATCCAAATTGGAAAATTTGTTCTTTAAGTCTGTTACTAATCCAAGATTGATAAAAGCGAGGAACATAATTTAACATTGTACGCTATGGAAAATTAAATTCAAGATTTTCTCCTGTGAACATAATGGAACAATTGGAACCAAACTTGGTCACAACTGTCCTTAGTTTGACCTCTTTGAAAATTGTGTCTTGCAAGTCCGCGTCATATCCAAGATGACCGCCGTTAGGGGACATAGTTTAACATTAGATCCAATGGGAAAGTTTTCAAAGATCTTCTCATCTTAAGCTACAAATCCTATTGGAACCAAACACACTTAGTAAAAAAATCCTTTTCTGGTTCCTTTTAAAAATGTGTCCAGGAGTATGTATCTCATCCAAGATGAAAATTGGGTGCCACAAGTCTGCGTAATATTCAGGATGGCCTCCAGCAGGGAACATAGTTAAACATTGGAACCAATGGGAAAGCATTCAAAGTCCTTCCCATGAAGCCACAATTAGAACCAAACTTTGTCACAAATGTCTTTGTGTGGTCCCTTTTAAAAATGTGTGAGAGTTGTTTGTGCCTTATCAGATAATAAGAACTTAGTTTAAGGAAAACACATTCGAAGATGTTCTTCTCTGAAACCCTTTTTTACTATTGGAACCAAAGGTCACAACTGTCTTTTGTTGAACCACTTTGAAAAATGTGGCCGGTAAGTTCACATCAGATCCATGATGGCTGCCAGCAGGGAATATAGTTTAACATGAGACTATATTTCATCGAGGTCTATTAACGTATATTAGAAAAAGGGACCATTTAATCTTGTAGTTATTGGAACTGTGTGTATCAGACATGGACTAGGTGGCCCAAATATTTAAAAAAAAAACTTGTTCCTGTTTATTTCGACAACCAAAACATGCCTGTCATTTGCTTTTCATACAAAAAAAAAACCAAACCAGAAGTTTGTTTTTCAATTACTCATCTATAATCTGTGATGCTAACTATGAGAAGAACTACCTTAAGGAGTTGAGACTGTTCCTCTTCACCGTATCGCTATGACCCTTGCGGACATATATGAACGGGGAACTTAAACATCATTGGAGAAAAATTCTATAGAAAGTGGCCCAGATATCGCCCGCCTTCGAAAATAACTGACAAGCGTGTTTTTATATTATTCAAGACGCAGTTTCCAATAATTGTATAAAATGGTGCAAACGAGAAAGTGAAGAAATACAGCTCATCAAAATTAATTTCAGTTGGAGTTAACATGTGTTATGGTCTCATGTTTATTTACTCGATATCCTTTCGTAAAATATCTGAATATATTTAAAGATACAATTATCACTTAAGCCACCAACAGAATAAATTTTTATAAAGAAAATTTTTATGAGTCACCTCTTTAGCTGTCTGTCAAGAGAATTAAGTTGAAATTAGGAGATCTTGGTAGGAAATATGTGTTTGTACCCGTCGACAAAGCTTCAAACAACGTTGCCATTATCTTAAAAATACTTCATCGATGAAAACGAATTTGCGAAGTCAAACACTTTCAAACATACTAATTTTGACGAAAAAACTTTAACCCAACATTACAAGGATACAAAATTGCTCCAAGTACCACCTAAAGTAATACCTTGCCTACTAGCCTACTGTGTACTGGGTTTCTAAGCTTCACAAAAATTCCCATAAACATCGTTTTATTTCGACATCGAGTAACTGTTCTACCACTTATTTACCAGTGCATTTACCTGAGAAAGGAGTTAGTTATAAAATAGTGTGAAAAAAATTATCAAAACTCGTATTTTAAAAATTACTTTTGGAGTGTAAAAAATTCCATTGAAGTTTTAGATAAATAAATTCTATAAAAAGACCAGTTTCATATATTGATGATTTTTCGGCTCTTTATACAACCCTTCCACATAATTTGATTAAATCCAAATTAGGACAACTTTTTTAACGATCTTTCAAATTTTCTGATCTGCAGTTCATCTATTTTATCAAAAAGCAAAGTTTCTTCTCTAATATCACTTACAACAATCATTGTTCATGGACTGTAAGGATATTATTAAGGCACTGATAACATTTTAGTTCGTTTTGGCAAAATTGTTTATCAACAGGTCATTTCCCATGGGTACAAATTGTGCAACTCTCATTGCAGATCTGTTTCTGTTCTGTTACGAACGTGACTTTATGAAAAAAAAATACGAAATACTTGATGATTCTTTACCAAACCCCTCTGGGAGTTTTGAAATTGATTTTTCTCCGTAGCGCAACATTGACCAGCAGTCTAGGCTGATTGCTAGACGGCAGTTTAGCGGCGACCACCTCTTGACCCATCTTTCAAAATTACGGTATGACCTTTTCTTTCTCTTTTTCAGATTGTGGCCATGGAGTTAGTAGTCTATCTGTATTGGGTTTTATTAATTTTTTCACGACAGGACATGGAGTAAATGAATATGAGACCATAACACATAAAAAAAAATTATGTTAACTCCAACTGCAATAATTTTAATGAGCTGTATGGCCATTTCGGAAATTAATTCCTCATCAGCAGCACTAGAACCCTAACATAGGATATCCATATAATTAAAAAAAATAATAATAAAATTTAAAATGCATACAACCAAACTAAATCTGAATAATCAGTAACATCAATATCAAAATTCTCTTGACATAAAAATATAGGTAAGGTCAAAACTACGATGGAGGGAGTTAAACCTTCGGTTTTAGAATTTACATAAATTTACTTCATAGTAATTGAACAAAGTGTACACATGAGATATTATCACATGTACAAGTACACCATATCTAGGAAAAATAAAGAGCATACATCTCTAACACGGGGAATTGTATTACAAACTCCACACTGCATTAAAAAACAAACTCCTGTATTAAATAATTTATTTGTATGTTTATTACACTATAGGGAAACGGGTTAGATAAAGTGAAGAGGTTTGGGTACCCATAAACCGGTTTAACCCTACCACTGGCTTTTGCTAGTGCCGGTTCCAAGTCTATCCCGAGTTTTACTATGTATTTGTATACATGGTAGTTCCTATAGTTGTTTACGTTTGTCTTATATCTTTTTCTTTATGTTTTTCTTGTGTTATTTCAAGGTGAATTGTGACATGTAATATTGTGGGTGTACATGTAAATGACATATGTTTGCACATTTTATTGGTATAAATGGTTAACTACTCATAAAGCTACGCTCGAAAATTCATTTAATCGATCCACGCATAACCAGTCGTGTAAGAGACGAGACGTGCTGATTTTCCCAGAATAAGATGTTTTACTGACGTCATGGACCGGAACTGAGGACAAATGACATTCAGTAGGAGGATCGTTTCGCGTCTCATTGCGAAGGCGGATAGAAAGCGATACTTATTATATACAAGAAGCTTTTCTTCTTATATATAGCAACGGCAGTAGAATATCGAAGGAACAGGGGGGTGATGATTAAAAAAAAAGCAAAGCCCAAAGACATGGCAAAACGGCAACAGAGAAAAACAAAGACAAAACAAGGACGTGAGACAGCCACAAGGCACGGAAATAAAAAGACGACATTAAGAACTAAGGCACTAATAGTGTGAACTCCCATGAAAACCGGGAGTGACAGTAGGTGCTCCGGAAGGGTAAGTATGTCTGCTCCGCTAAGCGGCACCCGTGACAATATGAGTGAGTCAATCCAGGGTTGAGTCAAAACCGGTTATGTCAAATTCGTGAAGACGTAAAATCTAGCTTAAAATGTCCGTTTTCAAGTAGGTGTATCAGTAGTCTTTTTAATTTCAAGCTCATTGGGATAGATCTATTTTGGATTATTAAGAGAAAGTACATCGTCTATATAGCGAAAGCTGAAATTAAAGTGATTTGCGAAACACTACTTCGATTCTTGAAAAGAACTAGAAAGTGTGAATTTAAACTAATGGTTCGACGTTCCTTTCGTTTGTTGAATATATTGTTGCGGTCAAGAAAGTTGCAAAACTTTTGTTGTAATAAAGTCAAGAGTAACACCCCAAGCTTACACAATGTGTTTGATTCATCGATGTTAAATTTCCGAATTGTAAATATAACAGAAATGTGAAAACCTGACAAATGTATACAATGTTATCTTTGCACGACGGCGAGTCAATGAAAGGTAGACAGCTTGGGGTGCAAATCTTAATTTCGGTAAACTGAAAGTTTTGCCACTTCCTTGTCCGCAGCAATATTTTGAACTATGTAAATAATGCATATATCGCAGTGATGACTGTCTCTGATGAATAACGTTGTTATTGTCTAACATAAAATCATCTAACTTGATATCTGGAAGTCAACAACGAAATTGAACATTTGGTATTCCCTATAACACCATAATATTAATATACTCTGAGGTTGTAGTACGATAATTTCTGATGCGTTGTTGAATAGTTTTGATACAAAAGTGGTCTCTCTACAACCGGTTAGGCCATCTATAATACAAGTGTAAGAATGTTGGAATCTTGGATCACAATCTAATGCATCGGCAAACGAATACCGAAGCAAGAAAAGGAAAGGGGAAATTCTAAAATCATAATTGCAACATCACGGCAACTCACAGCAACAAGAATTGAGACAGTATGACAAAGACAAAACAAATAAACAAAAATGAACTAGAACGCCCCAAACTAAAGAACTAGCAATGTGAACCCCTATAAAAACTGAGATATCATCAGGTCCTCCGGAAGGATAAGCATGATCTGCTCCACGCGTGGCACCCGTCACACTGCCAGTGAAAAGTCCGGTTTTGTCACAGTCGGTGTTTGCCAGTCCGGTAACAAACTCTGGATCTACCCAAAAATATCTGTTCTCATTTGTGAAACAGAAACATTGTAATGGTCTGTCAAATCGTGGTGACGACCGTAAAACTTCAGTAGTGACAATTGCAACAGTGTCTGAACATACCCTTGATGTGTAATTTTTTGAGACAGTAATTTCGCTCTACTGACAAAATCGCTGTACAAACTACAGGCACGGCAATAGCGAATGAGTTGTGAAATGTACACGCCATATGCCGAAGAAGTGGGAATATTACTGCTCAAAAACGGGAAGATCACTATTGGAAAGTCGAAATCATCACGCTTTGTCGTAAAGTTTTGTTTTCAGACGTCCAGAGTTGTCAATATAGCGGTATAGGTCCAGGTATGATGCTGATGATGGTGTACCAGTGGTCTCTTTAAATGTACATACTGTACATACGGAAAATATTTTTCTATTATACACTGTATGTAGTGATCATTTGTTTCATTCTCCGTGTTTACTGCGTCGTCACAAGGAATATTTTGAATATTAAAGTACATACTTTTCTTTGGTCGCTCTTAACGTTTTTCATCGAGCCAAAAACTGACTTATCATCGGTCTGTGGTTTGTCATTGAGCTGTTGGCGATAGTTTGAGTTACCAATCAGTTAACTACAGTTTTTGTTAGATGGACAAACGTGCAGTTGCATTTGTTCCGAAAATGTCTTTGCACAAGCATCTATTCGACAAAAATTGCATTCCACACGTTTGACATATAATAAAATCCATTTTGTATGTTAACTAAAAAATATAATTTCATCAATACGGCTTTAAATAGTATCGATATTGATGGTGGTGGTGAACATGAAGAAAAAAAAATTAAAAAATTTGAAAAAAAATAAATCGCGATTAGTATTTGTAATTATCCATTTGACTTATAATTTTGCCTTCAATTTTCATTGCTTTGGTAGTTCATCTATTAAAACAAATATATTATTTGGTGGTGGTGGTGGTGAATAAAATTTTAAAAAATGGAAAATGATAAAAATGTAAAATATTGAAAACTGAAATGAAATAAAAAAAAAATTGCGATCGGTACTGATTGATATCCATATTACTTATGATTTTGTAGTGGTGGTGGCGATGGTGGTTGTATATAATTTAAGAAAAAAAAAGAAAAATAAAATAACGAAATTTCTTTTTGTTCATAAATATGGTGATAAATATGTATTTAAAAAAATCTTTTATTCGAATGGATTAGTTTTGGTTTAATTTTAGAATCTTTACTATTGAGAAGGAATTGTAATTTTTTAAGTTTTAAAATGGATTGTCGTTTTTTCAATTTGAAATATGCTGAAATTTTGTTATGATGTAGAGGAGATTTGCTCTTTACGGAAAATATATGATTTAGAGAAGGTTTAACTTAAGACAAATTGTCCGGGTAACGTTACAAACTGAAAATTAAGTTCAAAATGTTAAAACATCACAGCTAAAGTTTCAGTTAATTACTTTTTCAACAATGCATTTTTTAAATGGACAAAGAGTTCCTATCTTTGGTTACGTTTGTCTCCTGTGTAGTTCCCTGGCAGATTGTGCCATGTGATTGTAATTTCCAGCCATTATATCCACTGTTTTACATTAGATGTTTTTTCGGTATTGATCAGCTCCAGATATTTTGATTCTTTTTTATTTTATTTTACTCTTTTTTGTGAGCAAGTATCATAAAGTATGATCAGTCTTTGTCTCTTTAAGCGCTAAAATGTCCTATGACTTTTATCAATTAACAGTTAAAATATAGATTTCCGCCGTTTTCGAATGTCGGGATATCCATTGGAATTGGAGATATCCCTTGCAAATATGATCAAATTATGGCATGGTTCAATAATATGTCTAGATGTGATGTTATAAAGGTACTTTCAATTGACACTAAATAAAACAAATATGATTCAGTATGTAACAATTGTGCATTTATTTATTTTATAGTCGTTGTTCTAAAACTATGTCAGCCTACCCGGATATTGTTAACTGTAAGTAATTATGTAAAGTCTGTCCTTTGTGTACTGAAATTTGACTTTAATTAAAGATTTAAAATATTGAAAATTGTACTTTTCTCTTTCCTTATCACTGACATCTTACCTTGACTATTTATGCTTTTTCTGATTAAGTCTGTCAAGCAATTCGGAGAAGTTTACAGAAAGTTTAACAAATTTTACATATATGGGGAATTTTGAATTGCACTTTTAAATTCTCAAGTTGTTTAAAATGTAATGTAGCACAAGGACGTCACACTGAAAAATTTTCAATTCATTATCTTATAACCAAAGTAAAGCATCCAAAATGAATAACTAATCCATTACAATTTTTGAAGCATTTATGTTTAAAATAAATTTGTAAAAAAGAAGTAATTGTAAGGGTTAAAAATCAACATCTCGCCAATTGTTTTTTACAGTTGGGTTACCTTTTTATAGAGATGTATCATATTTCAGTAGCAACTGATAGTATAACATCAATTTTTAAAATTAAGCCATTGTCCCAACTTTCATTGACACTTTTTTACTGTTTCACTATAAGCATATGAGATGTCACAAATGCTACTGCTAGCTGTAATTCATTAAAACAGAAAAATGATGTATCAATATAGAATAAAAACTACCAAGCAAGGAGGTATCACTTAACATATATATTGGTACGGGTGTGCGGACAGTAATATTAATCTTGAAAATTCAAAAATGGAAATTTTCCGCCAAAATGGTCATATTTTCACTTCCTTAGCCCCAAAAAGTGCCAAAATGACAAAAATATATAAAAATAAGGAAAATGATTTTTTCGATATTAACACTTTCCCTACCGGTGACGACTTATCTCGTCATGGTAACTGTACTTGTATTGATGTCCACCACAGCCCTCCATACATCTGGATTCTAAACCTTTTGCGTTCTTTCCGTAGCTTAACATCAATAGTTCACAACCGATATTGGCAGTTAATTTTAATGCATCATTTGTGGTAATTATAGCCGTTTCTGGTCGTCCCAACTACCAAAACCAGAAATTTGCCTGAAATTTAAGGGGGTCGGTAACATTGAAGATTATTTCAAATAGGAGAAAGAGTTTGGAATTTCATTTTTTTTTCCTGGATAATAGAGAAAAATGATCCAGAAGCACATACACACTTATGCTGAAGGAGATTTTGTAACCAGGAAGAAACTAAGGCTCAGCAAATCGGAAAATATAGAAATCAAGGAATTTTGTCACTACTGGTTTTCCGTATATTTCTCTATAAATCGTATTTGCCGACCAATGACAGTCATCGGTTCAGACAAAGGACTGGTGAAATAGTTCTAGCTAATAATGCAATGAAATGCATATTTGACGTCACTTCCGGCTATCTAGGTTGACTTTTGTTCCATAAAAACATGAAAAAAACGCCGATTTTTGGTAGGGGTGGGCCCCCTATTTATATATTTTGCCAAGGTGAAAGAGGAAACCCTTTCATTTAGTTTATAAAATCTTGCAACCTATTCATATATTTTGTATAGTGTAAAGATCATATGGAAAATGTCATCTTGCATCCCATGCATATTTCAAAATTAATTTTGCGATTATACATTAATTTTGCGATTATATATTAATTTTGCGATTATATATTTGATGTTCTTATGAACTGTCCTAAGTAGAAATTCAGACCTATTGATATATATTTCTTCTGATATTTCTAAACCTTATCACATATTCCAGGCCTGAAAAAACAGACCTTTTAGCCGCACATCCGTACTTACCTTTATATAGGAAAGGAACCCCCTCCCCGTGAAATCCATTTAATACGAGAATTTTGAGTTATGTTCACTCTGGAAAAGTTCTATCATTATACAAACAAAATATATACATCAAAACATTGAGATAGATTATCTAATGACCAAAGTAAACCATCCAAAAATGAATAACTAATTCCTTACAAATTGTGAAGCATTTATGCTGAAAATAAATTGTAAAAAAAGAAGTAATTGTAATGTTTTAAAAACAACATCTGACCACGTTTTTTCTTTATACTTAGATCGTCTTTTTGGACATGTCCACCATTTCAGAAGCAAAAGCTAGTATAACATCGATTTCTAAAATGAAGCAACTGTTGCAACTCTCATTGACACTTCTTTACTGTTTCACTTTAATTATATGAGACGTCACAAATGCTGCAATAATTAAGTAAACAGAAAAATGATGTATCCATATAGAATAAAAACTACCAAGACCGTTTAATATGAGAATTTTGAGTTTTGTTCGAACCGGAACAGTTCTTTAACTGTACACATAAAAAAAATACATTACAAAAACAGGAAAACAGCAAACACCTACAATGGCCAGGAACTACAATCACAAGCCACAATCTACAAGCAAACTGCACCAGAAAAACAATAATGAAAACAAGAGACAAACATAAATAACGATAGGAACTCGGGATAGCCGGACTTGGTACCGGCACTAGCATAAACCAGTGGTAGGGTTAAACCGGTTTATGGGTACCCAAACCTCCCCTTTCTCTATCCCGTTTCCCTATAGTATCATAAACATGCGAATAAAACCTAATACAGGTAGACTACTAACTCAATGACCACTATCTTGGAACAGAAAAAGCATAAGACAAAACGTAATTTTGAAAGAAGGGTCAGAGAGTGCTCGCCACTAAACTGCCGGTTAGCTCAAGGAATCTAGTCTGCTGGTAAAACACTGTCGCACTACGGAAGAAAAATCAAACTCAAAACTCCCCGAAGGGTTTGGTAAAGAGTCTTCATGTATGTCAGTAGACATCGGCAGTATCAACACATTGAGATGGAATCATGAGCTAAGGGTGATTTATATTTAATCTCAATAGTAGCGCTTCAGGTTTTTCGTCAATTGAAATTTAGTTAGAGAATTGTCATGTCGGAAAAATAAAAGTTTATATTGTTTTTCAAAAGGTCAGGAATCTCGTTCTGTCCAACTTGTATCTAAGGCGATTGTTTCCGCCTTCAATTACATGAGAGTTCCTATCTCGAAAGTCTGCTAATTAAAACTGAAAACACCACAATAAATAGAAACCATTTATGTAACGCTATAAAGTCAAAATCTGGAAAGTTAAGTGTTCTTAATTTATGACTGATTTCCTTAGGAAAAATAAAGTGGTACTTCGGTGTAGTAATAAAAACTGATGGAGTCAGAACCAAAATACCCACTACTAGGATAGTGAATACCTCATGGACTAACAGTTCACATGCAGTGGTAATAAACAAAACAAATGCCGAAGTTATTGTAAAAATTTTTATTTTGCATATGGCCATTTCAACAACTTATGTCTTTTCAGTGAAGATCAAATGGCAATCAACCGAACATTAGTAAATCTGATAGAGAACAAATTACCAAAATGTCTAAATGAAATGTCAGAAACAGCTAGGGACGGAGCTTTGCAAGAGGGAGATACTCTTTAGATTAAAGTACAATTGAAAGTTTCGAAATGTTCTCATTTTTTTTTATATTTACAATTGTTCAGTTAATGATCTGAATGTTTTGATTTGATCTGCACTGAAGAGACGTACTTTGTAGAAATGACCATATGCAGATACTAAGAGGGGTTACTTCGGTATTTTGTTGAACATAATGCTACATATTTTGATATTTACTCTTATTAATTTTTAACCTTGTAGAGCTAAAAGTGAACAGTGACTTTCTAATTTTTCACAATCTATTTCAATTCATGAAAATATTTTCATCTTTACCATCTTACTATGACCTTTTTTCTTTCAAATCAATAATTTCCAAATGAATATCAAAGCAACAAAAAATAATCAAAAATTCAGAATACATGCCAAACACATAGACAACATAAATGACTAGGACGAACAAACAGAACATACAGTGGGGGTGCAGTCATAACATTCCTTTAATGCTATTTACATGTATTTGTAGAAGTTTTTCATTTCGGTCATTGGTCAATTACGAGAAAATGTTTAAGAGTATATACTGACATTGATATGTATGAATTGTTGATCCAGGAGATATTACAAATTCCTTATATATCAGAATTTTAGCGTGAAGCTGTACAGTTGTATTACGAACAACAGCTTAACCTGGTGTAATAAGAAAATATTTCAGAAGCACCTACTTTAATCGTATAAAAAACTTGAAAAGGTATGAACTGATTTAAAGATATAAGTTCATTCCAGTGAAACAGTATTGATAGTGGGTTATTTTTTGAGTGTTGCGAAATGCCTCTGCATAGTATTATTCATCGGTTATCGTTCTTTGTTAATATTATGAAAATGTTTTATTTATTTAAATAGAGTATGAAATACAATATGCGTTATTAACCGGATGTTCCATCGCAAAAATCTGTTTATTAAAATGGTGAAAATGACTGGCGGGCGGCTGCCAAATTGGTACATCATTTGTCCGGGCAAATCTCCTACAGTATTTAAGACAGGAAGTTTTTATTTCGCAGATCAGTTGTACATATATCAAAGGTGTGCAAGGTACTTTGATTTTGATTTTTGAAAATGTATGTCAAAATTATCAGTTGTTGAATTTAGTCATTTTTACATCAATTTTTTAACAAAAGGGTACCCCCTTTGTCCGGAGCAAATCTCCTACAGTATTTAAGACAGGAAGTTTTTATTTAGCAGATCAGTTGTACACATATCAAAAATGTGCATGGTACTTTGATTTTGATTTTTGATAATCTATGTCAAAAATATCAGTTGTTGAACTTAGTAGTTTTAACATCAAATTTTTAACAAAAGGGTACCCCCTTTGTCAAGAGCAAATCCCCTACAGTATTTGAGACAAGACGTTTTTATTTTGCAGATCAATTGTACATATATTAAAGGTGTGCATGGTACTTTGATTTTGATTTTTGAAGTACCAGTTGTTGAACTTAGTCATTTTTATGTCAAATATTTACCAATAGGGTGTCCCATTTGTCCAGAACAAATCTCCAACAGTTTAATAGACAGGAAGTTTTATAATGCAGATCATTTGTACCTGTATCAGAGGTGTGCACAGTACTTTTATTTTTCTTTTTGATTAAAATCAAATGTGCTGAACTGTCAGAAATAGGCTACTTTTGTGGAAGGTTTGACATGGACAATCAAATGAAAATTATAAGTACATTTCAAATATTCAGGGTCAACCCATGTGTACGATGTACTGTCCATGTAAAAGAAAACCGGGTTTGCTGACACATTGACAGCTTTCCTTCGTTTTTTTCTTTTTTTTTTGTCCATTCAATATATTACATGAATTTATCTGAAATGCTTAAAATGTGGTACATTTGGATCTAACTTGATATCTAGAATTCAACAAACGTACATTTGGTAAAGTGAATGTAATTCCTATAACACCATATTATACGCTGAGATTTTGGTTTGATCATTTCTGATGCGTTGTTGAATAATTTTGTTACAATAACGGTCTTTCCGCAATTCGTTGGACCACCTGTAATGCAAGTTAAAAGATTTTGGAATCTTGGATTACAATCTAACTGTACATATGGAAAATATTTTCTATTATATACTGTTTCATTCTCCAAGTTACTGCGTCGTCACAAGAATATTTTGAATATTTATTAAAGTACACACTTTTCTTTTGTCGCTCTTAACGTCTTTTATCGAGCCATCGACTTATTTGTGTACATTATTTTGCCAGTTATAGATATGCTTATCATCGGGCTGTGGTTTATCATTAAGCTGCTAGCGATAGTTTGAGTGACCCGTCAATTAACTGCATGTAGATTTTGTTGGATAGACAAACTTTCAGTGTGTTTGTTCCGAAAATGTCTTTGCAAAGCATGTTTTGGAGAAAATTGGATACCACATATTGGACACATAATGAATTCCATTTTGGACACATAATGAATTCCATTTTATATCTTTGTCATTGGAAGGTAAATTAAGAAATAATTTCCCCAATACGATTTTATATAGTATCGATAGTGGTGGTAGTGGTGGTGGTGGAGAATTTTAAAAAATAATTAAAAAAAATAGTAAATCGCGATTGGTATTTTGTAATTGTCCATTTAACTAATGATTTAATTGCTTTGGCAGTTCATCTATTAAAACAAATATACAATTGCGCGGTGGTGGTGAAATTAAAATGAAAAGTGTAAAATATCGCGATCGATATTCGTGATTATCCATTTGACTTGATGATTTGCCTTCAGTTTTCATTGTTTTGGTAGATGATCGATGTCGGTGGTGGTGATAGTAGTTAGAAAAGTAAAATACAAAAAATAAAAACAATCGATCACTTGTTATATTGCCTTCCGTTTACAGTTTTGGGGTATTTTATTTATTAAATCAAACATATTATTTGTTAATAATGGTGGTGATGAATATAATTCTTAAAAAAAATCGCGATTGGTATTAATCATTATCCCTTTTCCTAATGATTTTGTAGTGATAGTGGTGGTGGTGGTTGTATAAAGTGTCAAAAAATGAAAATTTATTAATGAAATTTTCGTTTTGTTCATAATGATGATGAAAATATTCTATTTGATTAATTATTGTTCCATTTTAGAAGCTTAATTATTGATAAGAAAATTGTGCTTTTCTGTTTTAAAAGGGATTGTCGTTCTTTTTACTGTAAGGTGTGCTTAAATTTTGAGATCATTTGAGAGATTTGTACTTTTCATAAAATAAATGATATCGAGAAGGTTTAATTTAATAAAAAGCTCTAAAATTTCCTATGACGTATGTCGATTAGCGGTTCAAATATATATTTCCGTCGTTTAATGTCGGGATATCTCTTGGAATAGGAGATAACTCTTGCAAATGCTATTTTATAATGACATGGTTCAATGACAAGTCTATTTGCTGTTATAAAGGTACTTTCAATTGACACTAAAGGAAAAAAAGATAATGCAGTACGTAACAATTATAATATGTGCGTTTCTGTTTTATATTTGTTGTACTTATACTATTATATGTCAGCCTACCCGGATGTTAAATCTCAGTGATTATGCAAAGTCTCTCCTTTTGTGAACTGAAATTTGACTATAATTAAGGATTCAAATATCGAAAACTACACTATTCTCTTTCGTTATCATTGACATCTTTTCTAGGCTATTTATGTTTTTTCATGAATAGGTATATTTAGCAATTCGAAGAAGTTTACAGAAAATCTAACAAATTAAACATATATTGGGAATTTTGAATGGCACTTTAAAGTTTTCAAGTTGTTTAAAATGTAATAAAGCACAAGGACGTCACATTTCAATACATTATCTAACGACCAAAGTAAAGCATCCAAGATAAATAACTAATTCATTACAAGTTTAAAGCTATTCATCTTAAAAAAAGAAAAAGGTATTATGATTTAAAAATCATCATCTCGCTACGTTTGTTGTTTATTGTTGGATTAACTATTTATCGACATGTCTCTGTTGTTTTTGTTTTTGATGCAACAGAAAGCACAACGTTGGATGTTGAAATAAAGCAACTGTTGCAATTATCATTGTCACGTTTTTACTGTTTCACTTTAAAAATCTGAGACGTCCCTAATATCTTCATTCAGCAGCCCAGGAGTCAGTACTTAGGTGCTTACCCGAAAAGCCGATTTCATTTGGAACCTTTTTGTAAATTTTGTTGAAATCTAAGGAGTACCCCCACCATTCTTAGCTGATTTTGGCTTTACATTTAGATCATATTTGTTCTCCAAAAGTTTTTAATTATTCCTTGCGTTGATGGTCTTCCAAACGTTAAGATTTTATACTTGCACTGAGGTGACATAAATTGTTGAAATGCGCATATGCAGAAACTAAATTGACAGTACCTTAGGTATTCAATTATCTATAACACTGTAAACACACTAGTATATGGACATGGACACATAACTGTCCAATCCTCATTTTGAGTTACTTTTAGACTCTGTACGTTATTTGTTCCTGAACACGTGATATAGACTCCATCAAGTGTCGAAAAGTCCTTGTTTAAGTTTTGTTTCGATAATAATTTTTGTGTCGTTGTTGCATCACGAATCATTTCAGAAACAAGTTTACTTCTTCTTGATTTTCCTTTTCCAGGTATTTTTCACTCTAAAATATTTCTCAAGTTTCCTCCTTGCCCAAATGTATGACGTTTGTCGATAAAAAGGGAAAATGACGCTTTGTTAGATACCTGTTGAAGGGTAGATAATTCATGCCAATTTACCTACGACATGATCCCACCTTCTTAAAACAGGGATATCTGCATAATACGTCATTGTATTGTCATAACGATATTTTAAACCTACACTATTTCTGTATTAAAATGTATTGAACATTTCTTTCATGTTTGAATAAAAAGACAACAAGAAACACTCGAAGTGTTCCTGGTAATAAGTTGCTTGCGAGTCACGCCTTATTTCGACATCAATTGTTCATTTATTTTTAGCTACATATATGTATTTATTAATTTTTAAAATCTGTAGTTTGGAAGTGATGGTAAATCACGTACATAAAAGTCGCCAGGAATAGAACAAACGGGTTCGAATCATAATTATAAAATAAAGCATAATAGTTTGATACAATAAAAAGATAATGTTTCGATTCACTGTTTGTTGTAATTAGCTTGAGCTCGGCTGGTTAATGATTTCAATTTAATCTAAAAAGCTGGGACTGCCAATAGTTAGAATATCGTAAAGATACCAGCTATTTACATTGATAATCAAAATCAATCTAGCACTGTTTTTGATGGCTTCACTTTGATTGTTTTTCAGGAAATCCCGTTCGTAACAGAAAAGAAAAAGATTTGTAATTAAAGGCGCAAAATTTGTACCAAATGGGAATTCAGTTGATAAACAATATAGTCAAAAAATGTTTGACTATGTATGATAGAAGAGCTTCATTACCTTTAAAATATCATTGCATGTCCAAGGACAACGATAGTTTTAAATTTAATTTGAGATGAATCCTTTTTTGTAGCAAAAAAATAGATCAAAACAAGGAAATTAAAAAAAAACTATTAAATTAGTTTTCTCAATTAAGATTTAGTCGAATTATGCGAAAGGTTTGTGAAAAGTGTTGAAAAACCTTTACTGTTCATGGAAGAAATGACTTTATACCGACGTTACTGTGAATTTAAATTCTGCATATGCGCATTTCGACAACGTATGTATCTGCAGTGCAGATAAAATCCAAACGTCAATGTTTTCAAATATTGTAGTTCATCTAAAACTGCCGTAGAATTTTTTTACAATGTTCAATGGCGAGAACATTTATTTATTTTATGTTTGTTGTATTCGCTCTAAGTTATCTAACCGATCATTGTTAGTAGTAAGTAATTATATAACGTCTTTTGTGTACCGAAATTTAACTATTATTAAAGATTTAAATATCGAAAATTACATTATTCCTTTTAGTAATCTCCGCTACAATAAGTTAATAGAACAGTTCTAAGAAGTTAACACAAATTTAAAATTAAACAAATATTGGGAATTTTAAATTGCAGTTGACCCATTTTCTTTAAAATTCCCGAGTTGTCTAAAATGTTATGTTAGCACAAGAACGTCGCATTGCAAAGTTCAGTGACAAACTAAAGCATGTAACATAACAGATGTGGATGTTATCCAAGGTAAATAGCTTATTCATTACAATTTTTAAGGCAGTAATCTTACATGTGTTTAAATATTTTGCAAAAAGAAATATGCACAGGTTTAAAAATTAACATGTCCCCAATTTATTGTTCGATTTGTCTACTTTTTATCGATATTGTTTTCATTTGTTTCGTTTTCAGAAAACAATTAAGAAAAAAAAAAACAAACACAACATTATCTTTTATATACAGTAGCTGTTGTCATAGATACTTATTTTTGTTTTTTTTTTCAATTGGAGAAATAAATTACAAAGATTAGCAAACACAGATTTGGTGATTAGCTTAAATGTATTTACTCATATTGTTGACAGTACCTCGGATTCTAGGCAAAGGGTTGACCTTACACATAATAACGTAAATTACCATACTTACAGCGTATATAAACACATCGAAACATAGCCATCCTCAATTTTCTCTTAAATAGTCTTTATCACATTGTCAAGCGCGATATTGTATACAATGTTTAGTTGTTGTTTTCGCTACTTCCTCTGATGGCTTTTCGTCGAAGTAAATCTCTGCGTAAACATTTGGTGCTTAAGGGAACAAGAATGACCTCACACTCTAGAGACCAACAAAACTCAAGACCCTGCAAAACACTTCAACTATACAATACGGATAAATACATTACTGAAAATCTTCAATATGTTGGATCATGTTGGAATTTTCTCATAGACGCTTACCGGAGAATGTTAGCCTATCCGTGTTGATACGGATTGTCAAGTTTGAGTTTATTTTAGAGTGCCCAGTCACTGCCTCCATGACACAAATGTAAGTCTGGATCAATGAGCACGTTGGCAGAAACAAAGGAGAACTTTGGGGCAGAGGAAAATTTTTAGACTGAGTATTCAAAACCTAAGAAAATAAAAGAACGATGTAGCAAAGAATCATTTCTCGAGTTATAACTTTACAATCTTTGGACCTTAATATCATAGGCTATATGTAATATTTAAATAAAAGTGTATCGACAATATGCATTCTTGACCATTTTAACCACATTTTAATAGGTCAGTTGAATTTATTGCCACATATTACGATATTAACTCATTTTAATCATTCTTTGCTTGGAGCACACAAAATGTAAGATGCATCTCTCATAAGACTTTCTGAATTTTCAACGGTTCTTATTTTATCTAGTTCTACCCATTAATTTGTTTTGCCACCATGACCATTTCTTTCTTTCAAATGCAGGTGAATTTGTATCTCTAATGACTCCAAATTATGAGATCGTCTTATTACTATTTGCATGTGTTCTAAAAATATGGGACTTCAATTTCAATTATTGCGCCCACTTGTGTTATTTTAATGGATGTTAGCAAAACAAATAAATGCAGAAAATGTGGTTAATTTAATTCCTGAGGTAGCTATTTCGACAAATCATGTCTCTTCAGTGTAAGGGGACAACCATTTGATTCTGAGAGGGGAGGGGGGGGCCAGGCAGATTTTGTAAATAAATATCTTGGCCCCAGATAAGTTGAAAATAAATAATCTTGCCTGGTTACACTTGAAAATAAATATTCAGTCCACTCCTGAACAGATACCAATATTGTTATACAAGAAAATAAATAATCTGGCCTCCAAAGGCTTGGGAATAAATATTATGACCAGAATGGAGTCGAAAATAAATAATCTAACCTTTCCAAATTTGCCTCCCAACCCCCTCAGGATCAATGGTCGTCCCCTAAACAAAAATCAAACTTTTAAGGCTACCTTAATATCACGCTAACGAAGTACGATAAATCGTTTGTCGGCAACTCCATTAAGAACACAACTTGATAGTGTTTTTTTTTTAATTTCATATTATTTTTTCCATTTTATTGCACATGACCAATAACATACATAACAGGTACAATAAGTACATTTCTTCAGCCGCAGAACTAAGAGACCATACATGGCAGACTATCAGAAAACTGTCGGTGTGTAACTCCGTACAACTCCATATTTTTCATTTTCACACATAAATGAAGAAAAAAATGAATGAATGAAAACAAAAACAAAAAAGATGATAATTATTATGTAGGATTTGAAACAAGCAATACATCATTATAATGATTAGAAGCAGAATAATATGACTATCTCGTTCTTATTGTAATGCATTTGATCTTAGGAATAATACCTTGCACTGTTTTAATCATAATAATCACAAACTTTAAGTACTAGATTTGATTGTCTATTTAAGATTAAGTTAGTACGCACATAAGCTCATACACACACAACACAAATATGCAAATACAATCACACACACACTTACTCGATCGCGTGCGATCTCACATGCAACAAACTTTTTAACTAAAACAATTTTATCAAAATAATAAACTGATATGTGATCTAATCCAGTACAAGCACTGTTGTCACTTCGGTTTTGATCGGCAACTGATACTTTGTGAATTAACAACATCTCACGTACTATGGTGTTATAGCAAAAAACATCACAATGGAGATTTATGAGATCCACTGACCCAGTCAAAGACCATCAAATTTCAAATAAGTGCCATGAATTTTTCAATACAAAATAGTTATATACAATTTTTTAAATGTCAGATGTAAGTAATTATCCCTTTGTTATCAATGCTCATCTAATCTTTACATTCCACTACTTCGAATTTAATCTACTGAATTCCAATTTCTTGTAGGTCCGTCCGGTCTTTGTCTGTTCCACAGCCAAATTTGGTTATCTGTTCCTATACACTTGTTCATGAATAGTTTCTTTCCGTCGGCAGATATTTCTAAACACTTACTTGTAGCGAGGTGCATTATAGTATTGTCCTAAAAAAAGAACATTGCATTACACTCATCTTAGAACAGAAAACTGCAGCACACTTATCTTAGAAACAGAAAACTGCAGCACACTTATCTTAGAAAAGAAAACTGAAGCACAATTTTTGCATGGAAGGCATTTCTTTTTTTCTCAGCATAAAATAAACTTTCTCAAAAATTTATAGCTTTTTTGGCATAATTAGCATCGACTAAAAGGAGAATACGAACAGTTTGACATACAAGTATTCATCAAATTTATTACTTTTCTACAAAATGATATTTTAAATGATTTAATGTAAATTGTTTTGCCAAAACTATCGACTTAAAGTAAATTGCGCAACCTTTATCAATGGCACATAAGACATAACTAAATACCGAACTTACTGTAAATTTGGTTTCAGCATATAGCCATTCGACAACTTATGTCTCTTCAATGCAGATAAAATCTAAACATTTGGAAGATCAAGAACTCAAAGATGTTTTAAAACTGACAAGGAGAAAATGAACAATATCATTTAAATGGAAAGACATAATCAGAAAGGGACAGCGCTTTGTATGAGGGAGATTCACCTTAGTTTTCAACATTTTTTTAATCAGATATTTAACGATAAGTGCGATATCACAATAGGCATAGTCAAATCCGGTGTAATGTGTATATTGTGCTCACCACCCTATACGTCCATTGTTGGTTTCCACCCAGTTGATGACAAGGTGACACTTGTATATCAGGCCGCCCACTATAATCAAAACATCCATAATCTCGTTTAATTTCCTTTGCCAATGTAAGGTACCAAAGCTGTAATAGTAAACGTGTATATTTTTTTCTTGATCAAATAAACAGATCATTGATAAACATTCCTAACTAGTAAAGTCTTCTAGAATAAGCAAAAATAAGAAACCCAAAAAGAAACGTTATACTAATACCTAGTATACAAATAAGACCCGAACATTACAAATAAATGCAGTGATGGTCAACTGAACAAATAATACACAACTTCATCATATTCTACCAGTAATGATCTAGGTGGTACAAAGTTTGCATTATATACATTTTAATAATAAAAGCTGTAGTTTCTATTTTTAGCAAATTTTGGTGCATCATAAGGGCATTTCTATAAAATGCTATCATATGCCAAAATATATGAACGAG
>MJUU01006381.1:63027-73556 GCA_002080025.1 Modiolus philippinarum
ATGTCCCAGTCGGCTAAATATATTATCACACAACATTAAAGCAAAATATCCAGGTGTGTTCCAGCAAGAACATTATTTACATCCTGTTGAAGATAAAAGGAATTAATATAGATTGACGTTTAATAAACTGATAAATCAATTTCCCAGTCAACAAATTAAAAAATAAAATATTCTTGATATTTCTTTATATACAATAAAATGTTATAATATATAATTTTGTATGAGGTTAATTTAGAGCACTATTTAAGAAATAGATTATTGCAAGCGAAGTAGAACATGGTCAGATCTTATATTTGTCAATATTTTATACCGAGCGATAGCGAGGTATAAAATGAAGACAAATATAAGATCTGACCATGTTCTAATTCGCATAGAGCCCATGATTACAATAATCTATTTCGATTCTAATATATTAACAAGAGTTTTGAACATTCGAAGCGACTCTTAGAGAGAAATATTGGGTTTTGCACTAGAATTGAAACATGTCGGAAAATGCATAAAAATTACATCGTTATACAGTTTTCATAGAAATGGCCCATTTTGCCTTGTTACCATGGTAACTCAACTTTGACATTGATCTTCTATGATACTTATTCTCATCCCACCGAGATTTTTATATTTCTTTGAAAAACTAATCTAGTTGTGTATGACAATGTCACTATTAAGTATATGCAGTTGGTGCCTTACCTGAAAACTGACCCTGAAAAGTGACAAAATAACCATAATTTTGTGGAAATGTTTCCTCGAAAATATTAAATGAATTTACACTATCTGATATGACGAAAATGAAATTATAACGTTTGTATTAATCTTCTGTAGCAATATATGCTACTTTAGCAATTTTATAAGTTGCATTGCAAATCAAATCATTTTCACACATAGAAACATATAAACCAAGTAATGTCTTTGCAAGTACGCAAACTGACAGATGTGAAAAACGTCCTGTTTGACGTACTTATAAATACTATAGAAAAGGCCTAATATAAGTCAACATGGTCACTGGAAAGGAAATTATGAGTTCGACGCCCATTCAGTTTTAAATCCACTAAGGTATTCTCTTCAAAATACATATACATAATCTGCACGCCCTGGTGAACCATTTGGTGGCCTAATTTTAGCCAAAATTTAAAAAATTTCGTCACTTGCTAAAGTTTTTCTTTCAGTTGTTTCAAAATGTTGACAAATGCTTCCCCATTAACAATATCTTAATAAAAGAAACAATATCAGGGTTGATATATATCTTTGAATATAAATTATTAAATTCTGTCTCGACTGGTAGATTTGTAGAGCTGCAAAGTCAGAGGCTTGCAACATGCTCTGCAGCTCTACAAGAATAGTGGTTTTCCAAACAGACATTCTAGTATTAAATCTTATATTTTTCAGGAGCACTGAGGATGTTATGGGTAGTTTTGTCTGGATTGTTATACTTGATGAGTTGCAAAGTCAGAGGCATAGAGCATGCTTTGCAGCTCCACAAGTATAGCAGCAATCCAGATCAAAACAACATCCCCAAGGCATCCTTATAACTCTTACATTATAACATATAAAATGAGTAGACTAGTCTTGAGTATACTATATATATTGTCAGACAATAATTTTCTGGTATTTGGAGTGACAAATCTTTTATTCTTTCAAACTAATGATTTTGATATTATTTTGATACAATAAATTTATTATATTTTTAAGTTAAGTTTTGCACAGAATGTTTGATCTTATTTAACTAATCTTCGATGTTTAAGATAAATTTTTACTTCATTCAATGGTTCGTTTAAGTAAATTTACTGATATTAATCCTATATCAAATATAGTTCGTATTGAAGGAATTTAAACATTTAAGCGTTATGCAATATTTGTGTAAAATGGTCAGTTATATTTGTTTGAAATCTATAAGTCGATAAGTTTGAAATAGTGTTCAATACTATTATTCAACTTTTGTATATAAAGTAACCTCAACAAAAGTTTGTTGTTGGTTACAGACTTTGGTATTTAAGCTTGGTAATTTTGTTGTTCAGGGACTTCTTTCGGAACCATCCAAAGTAAGCGTACGTTATATTCTGTTTGGGATTTCCAACAAGAATCTTTTATTTTACTTAATTTTGTTTGGATTATTGTTACATCTATTTGAACTGTTATCTGTTTGATTGTTTGGAATTAATTTGCTGTTACAAACAATAAATATTTTGGACATTTATCGACTTTTAAATGGACATAGCCAGTAGCCTCCATTGAGAATATAGTATCACGCATCCAGAGTCACCCAAAGTCTTTACGGCAGATTATCATCGATAATCAGGTGACAGTGCATTTCATCATCGAGTTCATACACACAAAACACAAAATCTTTTCTTTATAAATTGGTGGAGGACCAAATCGATCCAGAATGGTTACCTTTCGCAAGCCACTCATCGGCTGCAGGCCATGGAGTGCGATTAACGTGGGTTTGGGCGCCCACAGACACAGTGATGCGTATAACGGAGGACAGGCTAGCTACAGGACAATTTCGCCGTGGCAGCGCTACCAATGATACCGATTACCTTTGGACTATAGTGGCACGTCCGTTTCAGGAATTTCAATGAACAGAAGGAACAATATACGACGCAAACCAAAGTCGGCTGCAACAAAACAAAGAGACTTTGAAAGGATGAAGCAGTTCAAAGACCGTAGAACTGTTCAGTTGATGCCGTTCGCTACAATTGAAAATAAAGAGCTCCAAGAAGTTATTCCAAAAATTGAAAATCAGAAAGCAGAAATTCAAATTTTACGGAGAAAGGCGAAAAATCTACAAGAAGAACTAAAAAATTGTACAAGTACGATAGAAATTGCAAGTATGAACACTACACAGGAACTGCAAAATAAAAACATTGAAATCCAGGAACAGCAGGAAATCATTGATTACCTTAGGCAGAGTAATTATAAACTACATAATAATAATAACATTTTAGAGGCACGCATAGATGAATTAAAACATTTGAATGAAAATCTGAAAGAGGAATTTGTAGGTCGGACCGATAATTGTAATGGCAAAACAACATATGCAGATAATGTTTATGAACATTTACGACAACAAATTGCTCTTCTTTATTCAGAACTTCAAAAAGAAAAATTGAACAGAGAAATGTGGCAGCAGCATGCTTTTGAAAAGCTCCATGAATGTTCAGCACAATTTAAGGAAAAAGAAAAACTAAAAGAAGAAATTTCAAAATTAACAGTCGAGAAAAGCAATCTATGTGAACGAAACAAAAAAATTAGAGTTACAAGTGCAAGAACTAAATAGAATTCAGAATCACTATGAACATTCAAATAGGAGAAATTATCAGAATCGACACAGACATTATCAAAGACGGTTTTAATTATGTTTTATATATTTGATATTTTTAAAGTGCGTAAATTACATTAAATATCAAAATTTTGCAAAAATCGGGACGATTTTTAGGGGGAGTAAAGGGTGATTGTCAGACAATAATTTTCTGGTATTTGGAGTGACAAATCTTTTATCCTTTCAAACTAATGATTTTGATATTATTTTGATACAATAAATTTATTATATTTTTAAGTTAAGTTTTGCACAGAATGTTTGATCTTATTTAACTAATCTTCGATGTTTAAGATAAATTTTTACTTCATTCAATGGTTCGTTGATATTAATCCTATATCAAATATAGTTCGTATTGAAGGAATTTAAACATTTAAGCGTTATGCAATATTTGTGTAAAATGGTCAGTTATATTTGTTTGAAATCTATAAGTCGATAAGTTTGAAATAGTGTTCAATACTATTATTCAACTTTTGTATATAAAGTAACCTCAACAAAAGTTTGTTGTTGGTTACAAACTTTGGTATTTAAGCTTGGTAATTTTGTTGTTCAGGGACTTCTTTCGGAACCATCCAAAGTAAGCGTACGTTATATTCTGTTTGGAATTTCCAACAAGAATCTTTTATTTTACTTAATTTTGTTTGGATTATTGTTACATCTATTTGAACTGTTATCTGTTTGATTGTTTGGAATTAATTTGCTGTTACAAACAATAAATATTTGGGACATTTATCGAGTTTTAAATGGACATAGCCAGTAGCCTCCATTGAGAATATAGTATCACGCATCCAGAGTCACCCAAAGTCTTTACGGCAGATTATCATCGATAATCAGGTGACAGTGCATTTCATCATCGAGTTCATACATACAAAACGTATACACAAAATCTTTTCTTTATAATATCACTAAGACAACATAAGAGAGATAAGTACTATGTGTAACACCTAAATATTTTTGTACCTAGAAGAAAAATAAGAGGCTAAATTATTTATCATTTTTACTGTGAATTAAATTTGTAATGAATATCAACCAAAATTATATATCATAAAGATAAAGAATAACTTAAAGAAGAAAAGAAAATCTCAAATAGCAGAAAAGAAAACTCTTGAAAATAGTAAGAGGAGATTTGTGAAGAAAATTTTGTATATAAATAAGAAAAATATAAAAGCAAATTTTATTTTTAACAAAAAGTAATAGAATATACACCTGAAATAAAAACAGAAAAATAAACTAAATAAAGAAGAATAAAAAAACAAAGAGAAAAAAAAACAAAAAACAAAGAACAAAAAGTAGAGTTGAAATGGTTTTCATAAGAAAATGAAGTTATGTAAAAATAATCAAGAATTAATGTCAAATTAAAAAATAAGCCATAAATATATAGAGAATGATGATAATGAGTCAGCTATTAAGAAAATCTCTTTTAATCTTTAATAAACCTATGGACCTCTTCAGCAATAGTTATGTTTTTATCAAAACTCAAGTCTAAATTACCAAATAATAAAATATCTAAAGTAAGAGGGATATTCAAATGTGCGAGGTTTGCAAAAAGGGTTTCTCTAATATCATCGAATGAAGGACAGTGAAGAAAAAAATGTTTGTTATCCTCACATTTATATGAACAGTTTGGGCAATCAGGGTCATCTGTCAAAAAGTCATGTAACAAGTGTGATTTTAAGTTGCTTGCTTCGTTTCTTAATTGACAATGGAAAATATTGAATCGTCTTATACCATAATTAAAATGTCTTGGTGGTTTATCAGGTTTATATTTACAATCTAGTCTACTTTTGAAAGAGTTTATGGAATAGAATTTTCGAGCTCATTCAACAGCTTAATAGTTGCAGGTACAAAACTTCTAAAATATGAAGTAGTCCTACATTGGGGAATTATAAAGTTTTGGCCATACTGCCCTAAACCATAATTATGTTCTCTTGAATAAAATGGAGCTATCAATTTTCTTAAATACTCGGGAGTGTAACCATTCAATATTTCATAAAAAAAAAATTATCAATTTATGCTTTTTACGTCTGTCACATAGTTTTTCCAGGCCAAGTTCAGCATATAATTTTTGTAATGATGTTGTTCTTTGCAATCATGTAATGATACGTACAGCTTCAATCTGAACACTTTCTAGTAATTTAGATTCTTCCTGGGTACAATTATCCCAAACAGAGTCTGAATAATGTAGGATAGGTCTTATAAATGCTAAATATATGGTTAATAAAGATTTTCTATCTAGTTAATATTTCAATTGCCTCAATAAACCTAATCTAGAGCAAGCTTTTTTATAAATATTGTTAATATCTAACTTCCAAGTTGCATTATTTTGAAAACATAAGCCAAGATGGCAGTGGTTATGAACTTGTTTAATCTCATCCCCCTGGACCAAAATAAATAACAGGAAAATCTACATTTCTTCTAGTGAAGGTCATACTTTCAGTTTTGGATGGATTAAAATTTACTGCCCACTTATTAGCCCATGAATTTATAAGCCCTAAATCATTTGTTAGGGAATCAGAAACTATATCAACATCAGTATCGATTACGGCAAATAATGATGTATCGTCAGCAAACAATCTAATATTATTGCTTATGTCATCAACAATGCTATTTATATAAATTAAAAACAGAAAAGGCCCAAGCACAGATCATTGAGGTACTCCAGCAGATATAACCTGAGTCCTAGATGCATAGCCATCAAGAACAACTTTTTGACATCTATCACTTAAATAATCAGAAATCCATTTGACAAGGTTCGTGTTTACACCATATTGTTTTAATTTATGAATTAAACCACTATGCCATACCTTATCAAAAGCCTTTGAGATGTCGCAGAAAATAAACCTGACATCTCTTCCTGCATCAAGATTTGAAATGATTATATTATAAATTTCTAGTAACTGGTTTATAGTACTATCACCTGGTTGGAAACCAGATTGATATTTAAACAGTATATTTTTATCTTTCATAAAGTTAAAGAGATGCTTGAATAAAATTTTCTCCATGATTTTAGAAACAATACTCGTTAAAGAAATGGGGCGATAGTTAACACTATCATGGGGACTACCTTTTCCCTTAAAGACAGGTGTAACATGAGAAATTTTCCATGCATTAGGAACCTTTCTTAAACGTAACGAATGATTAAAGAGTAGTGTAAGGGGCTTAATCAAGCCTGATTTAATCTCTTTTAAAATTCTTGGGGGAGACACCATCAGGGCCAGCAGGTTTACTTGTGTCTAAAACATTGATCTGATCTAGCACCTCACTTTTTAGAATAATTATTTCATCCATGTTTAATGGGGGGTCAGGCACATTTTCTGGTAAATCAGGTTCATTTTCAATTCTAGAAATATTACAAATATGATTATTTAATAACTCTGCTTTGTCAGTGGGCTGAAGTAATATTTGTCCATTTGACTTTAAATGTGGTGTTGGTTCATGACTTTTTGACAGTTTAGACACAGATTTCAAAATTCGCCACCATTTACCTGGAGTAATTGTTTTATCAGTTAGTTCAGATGTTAATTTTAATTTATATATTGATCTTTGGATTGTCTTACCATATCAGTAACCTCATTTCTAAGTTCTCTATATTTTTTTGCCTTATAATGAACTCTATTTCTTTGTCTCATTTTCCTTCGCATAGAGTTATTCATAAACGGTTTATCAGCAGGTCTGATGGTAACAACTTTAGTGAGAATAAATTTACTAACATTCCGAGTATTCTCTTGTTTTATACATTATTATGCATTAGAAAATTTTGCACGCTGACCCCCTATTTTCTTTTAACAATATGACAGCATACATCTTAAATAAACTTCTGACAAAATTTGATTAAATTCTTGATATTCCTTCATTGCATTTCAAAGGTTGATTACCTTAATGCAAAGTGAATGAAAAGTCTAGAGAAGTTCGGTTTCCAGCCAAAATTTCAGGCAATTAAATCTCAAAAACGGCCACACTGACCTATCAATATTTTTGGCTTAAAATGATGTATGATCCATATTCTAACAAATAAAAAAATAATTTTAAATCCTTGATATAATGAACTTGAGGAGTGACCATCCTTGATGAGTGTCGTGTGTTTGCCTTCATGTTGTAATTGTTCTCTAGCTTTGGATAATAAAGGGTAACTGGTGACAATGATTGTATGACCACGCTCCCACATCTACTGGCTTAAAACATGAGTGTAGCGTAGTTGGACAATTGGCAATGAATTTTGTCGAACTGGTGATCGGGGTTGTTTAAAACTTGAGAGGAAACAACAGAAACCGCCAGATCTACATCTTTTTTTAACTTACACCTCGAATTTGATCAAAATGGTCATCCTAGTACTAAAATTTACGAGAAAAGGGACGATTTTCATTTCATAATTATTAATTTCCCAACATGGATAGTTACATTTCAACTTCAGCTTACGTAGGTTTCTCAGTTTATTCATTACGCGAGAGTTTGCGCCAATTAAGCAGACTTTTCATTTGGCATAGTTATATCAGTGACCTCCCCATTAATAAAGGTTTCAAGAAATTCCGTCTCGTACGATCATTAAAAAAATTCTAATATATATCAGTCCCATGTGGAAAAATTAAAAGTTTGGATCCGAACTATGATTCATTTTTTCTAGGTATCAGGATGGGTATTTCATTCAATGTCAACGACATTTCAATAGCAATTGTTGTTGCGTTGCTACCGGACACTACTGCAATAGAAGGGGTGGTTTTGCGCGCCACTAAACCGGTAAAACCACCATTTCTTTTGCAAAGCTTGTATCAAGTCAGCCCAATTCCGGTATTTTGCACATGCTTTGTCTCTTTCGCCCTTTTAAGAAGGTTGACCTAGGTTAANTGATGGAGAACAAATAACCAAAAGGGGTTAAAATAGAAAAGCCAAAATTCAGCTAAGGACAGAGCTATGCATGAGGGAGATACTCCTTAGTTTTAAACAAAATTTGGTACAATTTTGATATTGCAAATTTAAATAAAATCGGTTTTCGGGTCAATCATGTGTATGTTTGTTTAGATCATGTTCATAAATAAGTCCTAAGCTTCTAAGTAACATACATGATTTTTATTCTTTTTCAGATAAATACTAAATAAGCATAGATGAAACTGACTGTTTCAAACGCCCTACTGATTTAAAGACTTATCTCCCTTAACCTACATGTAGGTCTACTACCTAAATTTCGGCTCTTGACAATTCTGTTCGGTATTTTGTTATTACACTAATTTACTATGAGGTATGTTGAAGACCTCATGATGATTTCAAGATGAAGAACAACAAAAAACGTAGTTGTAGAAGCTTTGTTTCTCGTGCATTTACTTCATATCCTTTAATTGTTGATATCTGAATGCATTAATCCCAAATAGTCCTTTGTCAAATATGTTTTCGTCTGATGACCATCTTTGAAGAGATAAGAACTGTATCAATCTAACACTAGGGAGAGTGCCACACAGAAAAATCTCAGACACACAAGGGTAAGTTTTCAAGTACCCGGACGAGGTTTGCTGAGTCTGGCCCTCTCTCTGGTGTTTTCTTCTCTTTAGCATCCAAAAAAAAAAATACAACAAATCATCCGTCGAAACAGCATTGTTGACATCAGTGAATACATCCCGACATCCTTATACTTGGAGCATGCGTCGGATTTATTTCGATGCAAAAGATTTAACAAATATGATGTGTTTTAGTTCAGATTTTGTCTTTCAAAGGCAGCCGATATCCAATTTAATTGTATTAAATATACTTTTCGATTCATGTAGACTAAACCGAGTATATCGTATGAGAAAATATTGGCGGAATAAATGTGTGTAGCTTGTCTTTCGTCCCCTGTGTAAGACAGAAAAATCTGACACCTCGAAAACAATGGAATTGGCCTACCCAAGGATTATAGTGGTCAAGTTTGTTCTAATTGGCCTGATGGTTTCACAGGAGAAGATCTTTGAGTGTATTTCCCATAATAACCTATGTTAAACTATGTTCCTCGCTGGCAGCAATGAAGTAAAAAAGTTATAAATTTAAAGGGGACCATTCAGTTTGGTCCAATTTGCTCAATGTTTTCAGAGGAGAATATCTTTGAATGCATTTCCCTTTAAGGACTTGTTAAAATTATGTTCCATGCTGGAGGCCATTTTGGATGCAGTGCAGATTAGCTAGACAAAACGTTAAAAGAGAAGTGTGACCATGGGGTAGTGTGACAATGTTTGGTTCCAATTTGCTGAGCGAATTAGAGGAGAACATATTTGAATGCATCTTCCACAGAGTCCTATTTTCCCTGCCATCTTGTTTCCAGAAAATAAACTTTTCAGCTTAATTGTCTTATGTACAACACTGTTTTACTTGATAGAGTTATAAGTTTGACACAAACTAGAGAAAGTTAGCAATTTTGAACCCTTATAGCTGGTAAAATGTAAGAGCTACACCAAATCTATGGAATACTACCAAAAATTTTCAACAAGAGGAATTTGAAAAAAAAAATTATTGAAATCCAATAAAAGAAAATTATTTCGAAAAAAAAACTGCAAATTGGCCCCTTTGACCCCTTGCTTATATCTCGAAAACGGAAAGGGCTATGTCAAATCCGTTGACATTTTATTGAAAACTAGGTCAAGAGGAAACCAAAGAAAATAAAGGGCTACGCGGAGCGCAGCATGATACGACCGGAGCATGTTGACCATTGAAATTTGAAAAAGTGTAATTTATAAGTGAATGTGGACACAGTACAGAGCTTGACAAAGTAACTAGATGGACACAATAAGTAGATTTACACATTAATTAGCAGGACCCACACTAGGGAACATAGAAGTTAGCCCCTTTGATCCCTGATAGCTTAGAATCTATTAAAATACTATTCTGACAGCTTACATCAAGAGGAATCCAAAGAAAAATAAAGGGATACGCCGAGTGCAGCATAATACGACCGCAGCATGTCGACCACTGAAATTTCAACAAAAGTAGTTCAAAGTGAATGTGGACACAGTAAAGAGCTTGACACAATAATTAGATGGACACAAAAAGAAGCTTGACACAGTTATTAGCTGGAAACAAACTAGGGAAAAAAATCAACCCTTTTGATCACTTATTGATTAAAAAAAAACCGTAAGAGCTATGCAAAATATGTTACTATCAATTAAAACTTTACATCCATAGAAATCCAAAGAAAAAAATCCCATCGAAATCCGATGAAAAATAAAGATTTGACATATTTAGAAAAATTGCAATTTTG
>MJUU01006381.1:92947-106920 GCA_002080025.1 Modiolus philippinarum
TCCGTAATACGTGAAAATAATCGGATTGTGTGATTTCGTATGTATGTCGATTGTGCAATACACATGTAAACAAATGTTATTTAAGCAATTTATTTTGAATAAAATTAGCTAGGCTATGGAATAGCCTAACTATATAGATAGTTCTTGGGGGATGTGAGGAGTACGCTTGCGCAGTAAGGAGAACGCATCCGCAGAAGACTATTGACCAATAGGAATTTCAGATTCTCGAAAGTCAAAATGGCGTCCAGTGTCGTCCTGATAAAACGGGGCGGGGTTTAATTTTTCTGTTTCCTTGTGGAAGTTGAAAAGTATTATAAACATTTACTATAGGTGGTACTGGGAACAGGTTTGTAGAGTATAATGGGATTGGTATTGCAATATCGCTTAGCCAGATTTATAAATATAGATATGATAAAAAGAATAAGAACAGAAATGTATAAATTCAAAACCAGAAGTTAATAAATAAAAATGAGGTATTTTGCAATAATCAATAATATATAAATACTGTAAAAGACTTTTCAATTGTGTTAAACAAAGCGTGATTGTAGTTTGTTGAGATACTTAGGAAATAGAGAACGAAAGGTCGAAAGAGATAGAATTGCGTTTTTTTTTTGCGGAAGAATAAAGAGCTACTGGTGGTTAATTGGTCGTGCTGTAAAAGGTTTATTTTTGTATCGATAACATTAAATTAAACAAGTACTAACTACATTATGTAGGTGCATATTTATTTGTTGTCAACATGTGGTCATAGCATGCTGCGCTAGAAAAACCCCTCAGTTACATTGGTTGTAAGGATTGTCTGTGAAACCTGAAGCCATAGTTGAAGTATTAAATGCTCAGAATTGCTAGAAAGCATTTACACAAATGCACTGCTTCAATACATGTATACATTTTAGTTAATAAAGTTTGTCTCTGTTGAGGGATAAAAGATAAAAAAAGCAAACCCTAGGAAAATGCCAAAAAAAACCAAAAACAAAAGCACGAAACTACTTTGAGTTGCTGTTGGCAAAAAATGAGAGGCCTGATCGAATCAGTGACTGTTTTATCACATGTGCAGACGAATAGAAGAAATTACAAAGAAGTACCGAGAAAGGCTTACTTAAGTATTGATTTGAGTATACAAATACATCATAAGCCTTGTCAACCAAACACGCAATATTCTATCCAAGACTATTCCATAGCCTAGCGTATCGTTTTTATTTCATAAAAACCATTATCCGATTTATATCATCCACTTATGTTTAGAAAGTCCCCTCGTGTTTTCTAGTTATCTATGTTGTCGAAGAGTGTACAAAGGGAGGTAAATCAAACATACAGACCGATGCATTGTGCAACTGCGCGGCAGGCTGGTTGATCCGAGACGCAATATAAAAAAACGATTAATTAGATAAACATGCGTATTGTTTTCAATTTAACATCACAACGCCGTATTCAACTCAAGAAAATGAAAAAATATAACTTATATACACAATGTAATAGATTTTGATACAGTAGAAACTTGCGAATTATATTTCATCGGAAGCACGAAGATCATATTTTAGAGCTGATAATAGGCTTGAAGCCTAACGTGATTTTTTCTTGTCATGTTAAGAACTCTCCGCCTTCGGCTTACGAGTTAACAAAAGGATCTCAATATACACATCTTCCAAAAGATTGCATACGGCAGATTCAGATCTGCTCAGCGTCAAATGAAAGTTATATGAATTATGGTTCCCTTACATGGGAGCCAGATAGTAGTTTTGATCAAGAAACACTTGATTTGATAAATTATTATTTTACAACAAAGGGTAAACGAATGAAAAGAAAATGTTGTTTCAAAAAATAGTCATTCAAAATAAGCATCCATTAGCTTTTGCTACAAATAATAAAATAAAGAGGTTACTGTGAATTTGGGTTCTGCATATGCGCATTTCGACAACATATGTCTCTTCAGTGCAGATAAAATCAAAATATTTGGAAATCCATAAATCGAAATAGGTGTAAAACTGAAAGAGAACAAATAACCAATAAGATCTAAATAGGAAAGCCAAAATTAGCTAAGGACAGAGCTATGCAAGAAGGAGATACTCCTTAGTTTTAAACAAAATTTACTAAAATTTAGATATTGTATGTTTCCAAATAAAATCACAAGTTATTATTGTTACTTTCTATGATATTTTCTTTACCTTATGAAATAGAAAAAGCATACGTCAATATGTAAAGTGGTATACACTTATAAAAATATACAATAGTTTGCCAAATGTAATGTTCATATTCAAAGGATATACGTTATATATTCATTATGATAATAAATGTTTTCAATGATACACATTACAAATCTAGGCTTTGATCTTTCAATCACGAAATTGACCCTTGAAATGTTCTTTTTAAGGAACGACTGCATTAATTGTCCTGGGCGTCCATAAATATGTTAAATTTTGAACCATTTTGGGATTTTTTTTTCAAAATTCAAAACCTTTTGATCTAAAATTGTGTTGTATAGTCAAAACCCTCGTAACTTTTTACCAGTATAATAGTGCTACGTATGTCCTGTACAAGCATACAACCGGCTCACATCACATTATTTTTTTCATTTGTCGTTAAAGGTAAATTATGGACAATTAATCAAAGTTTATGCCTAATGGTCATGGTCCTTGTAACTTCAGTGATGATCAAGCCTGTCAACTCTATGAAACAACAAGATAATACCAAAGAAATTCCATCATTCATTTACCATAAAGAAACAACTACTCAAAGCTAACCAAGAATATTAGAATTCATGTCATCAGAATTCTCATGGATGCATGCATCCGTTATTTTGAGTATTGTAGTCTTGCTTTTCATTGTTTTGCTTTTTTTACGCTATTATAAAAACAAAGCAAAGAATAAGTCAACAATGATTGCATTAGAAACTAAAAAACATGTGAGCAAAGCTCACTAATAAATACACCCACAGCCCCATTGGATTCCAGAAATTAAAAATCATTCAAATCAAATTCTTAAATAGGTGGTGCACATCTACATTATGTCATTAAAACTGTTTAAAATTTCATGAAAATCTATTCAGTGGTTCAGGAGGAGTATCAGAACTAAGTCCATGTTTTGCAATGGAAAACCCCACAAATCGATCAAATCAAATTTTGAAATAAGAGGTGCATGTCTATATTATGTCAAAAACATTGTGTTCAAGTTTCATGAGATTCTGTTCAGTGGTTCGGGGGTAGCAGATAAGAGATGGGTACCCACTAGTACGTAATGGCCAAGTCCATGTTTTGCAATGGGGAACCACAAAAACCTATCAAATCAAATTCTGAAATAGGTGGTGCACATCTACATTATGTCATAAACACTGTGTTCAAGTTTCATGAAAATCTATTCAGTGGTTCAGGAGGAGTGGCGGATAAGAGATGGGTATCCACTAGTATGTAATGGCCAAGTCCATGTTTTGCAATGAGAAACCCCAAAAAATCAATCAAATCATATTCTGAAATAGGATTTGCCCATATTATGTCATCAAGACTGTGTTAAAGTTTCATGAAAATCTTTTCACTGGTTCAGGAGGAGTAGTGGATAAGAGATGGGTACCCCCTTATAATGTAATGCCTACGTCCATGTTTTGCTATGGGAAACCCAAAAAATCAATCAAATCAAATTCTGAAATAAGAGTTGCACATCTGCATTATGTCATAAACACTGTGTTAAAGTTTCATGGAAATCTTTTCACTGGTTCAGGAGGAGTAGCGGATAACAGATGAGTACCCTCAGGTGTAACGGAAGGACGGACTGACGGACGAAAAAGACGGACGGACGGAGAACCCCATCACTATATACCCCACTTTTCAAGCAGGGGGTATAATAACATCAGGGGTGGTTGTTTTATTATACCTGTGGGACCATTATCTCTGTGCCCATCCTACTGGGATATCACTGCACCAGTGATTTCAAAAATATCAATTTCTTCTTTTCCATATTGTAAATTATTCGCAACTTCGAGAAATTTCAATGTCCCAAAAATAACTTCACAATCAATACCTGTACCTACAACTATTGATATTGATATTATGACATGGTATAAGTTGAAGAAAACAATTTTGAGACAACCATTTTTTGCTTATGTACTTATTGTTTATCAAGGGTTTTCAAATGTTTTGCAGGATCAACAAGAAGAAGAGGCTATTCCATCAGCCAATAATGCCTTGACTTTAATTTTTATTTCATCCTGTCTGTTGCGATTACAGTTATTCATATGGTTTCAAATGTGTCATTCTAGTTTATTTTGGATATTTGCAACTTGTTTCATTGTTTTAATTTCTAACAAAATGTATTTTATGCAAATTCATTAGCATACAGATGTTTATATTTTTCATGATAATAATATTGTTAATCTTTTTTTTAGCTGTCTTGTTATTTAATGAGTGATTTTTTTTTCATCACACATGTATACTGATCTTTAAAGTATTTTAGAAAAAAAATTGATATTTTGAAACAAAATGAATCAATCATTTACTAAGTAAAGTTAAATTGAAAAAGTTACAGAAATTTTACATATTTTTTTTTCTCGTGTAACCAATTTCCTTTGATCGCGACAGGCTATCATTTTTTTTATTGTTCTTGAGTTCCTAAACCTTTGATTGTTCATACAATTTTTAAATGCGAAAATAGCGAGACGTTGTCACAAATTTTCTTATTTTCAAATTATGCACTTTTAAAGAAGGAAAATTGATTTATTAAAATTGAACATATGGATTACACTACAATCATTTGTTAACATGATACATAGTATAATTTTTTATCCTGCAAAGGCCGTAGTATCAGACAAATACGACCCTACGAATATTTTTTTGAACTTTGAACTTTGAACTTTTTATTTCTCAAGACCCCAACTGGGGTATGTGAATACAAACAATATAACATTTTTCGTATTCGTAGGGTAGGCTGGTAACCGGTCCACGATTTTGTACGAAGAAAATACAGGGCGACTGGTTTGAAAACCTTACTACTTTGACGTCACAGTGTAAATTCGCCTATGACGTCACGGGATTGACCAAAATGGCCGAAGTTGTTTTCTTTCTATTTCGTCCCGCTTCACTGGGAAAAAAGCATTTTAAATAGGTTTTTATTGATTGCAGGATAAAAACAATATACGTACATTGTCGGAAATATAAAATTTATTTGTACTCGCTGCGAAACAGGTGAGAAATGCTCGGTAAACCTCGCATTTCTGCCTGTTCCTAAAGCTCGTCAAATAAATTTTATATTTTCCCACAATGTACATATATTGTATATATAACTCTCATTACTGTATATATTTAATATTGTGTTTTTTCTGTTTACAGTATGGCTCATGATATAATTTGGAAATTTAATGTCAAAATGTAAGATAATTATTTTTTTTCCTTTTTCGAAATCTGTGGACATCAATCAAACAAAAAAGGGGCATAGCCTTCAAAATTTGGTTTAAAATATACTTTTTACTTAAAATTCTTTAGATTAAGCACAATTTCTTCAAGAAATATTTTTTTTATTTGTTTTGAAAGCTGAATATTTTAGAGATGACAAGATGTATTAGAGGAAACTCACTCGTTCGAAGCACTGATTTATCCGGCTAATATGATTTTTCTAGTCATGATTTTGGTTCTATTTTTGTTGAGGCTACTTCATTAGTTACATACAAAACTGCTTTGCCATTCCACTACTTTAGTTGTTTGCCATATTGATTACATATGATTTTGACCCCTCTCGTCGGTATGTTTATCGACAATCTACGAAACAGAGGTGCATAGCTCTTCCTACGTCAGATATCACCTCTGCCACACCTTGTCATCCATATTGGATTTACCACGCCCTTTTTACAGTGACGTGTATACATCCTGACGTATTTCACACTGTGACGTCATGAAAATCGGCCATTTTGAGAGGAATCTCTCCTTCCGGTGTGGCAGAGGTGATATCTGACGTAGGAAGAGCTATGCACCTCTGTTTCGGAGATTGGTTTATCGATTGCCTTCAAGTTGGTAGTTTAAAAAAAATACCGAAAATACAGTAAAGTTTATGGGAACCGAACCCTCAGTCTAAAACGAACAATCCAAGGACAATGGCAACATCGAAAAAACAAAGACATAATATGAGCACTGCACAGCAAAGAAAAATGAAGACATAAATAATACAAAAATGAAAAACATAGACCCTATAAAAACGCCATGGATGAGATCAGGTGCACCGGTAGAGTCAGCATCTCCTGCTTCTTATAAGACACCCGTCATGTTGAACATGTCAACTCCGGTAGTAAAGTTTAACTTCGGTAGAGGAAGAACAAGTTGAGATCGTGATGTCGACGGTAAAATTTCTCTAGTGATGACTTCAATTTATTTACTTCCTTGAGTAGCCTATTTGAAAGCAATCGAGGTTAGTCTATTGTAACTTATAATAGTAAATTTATTTTCTTCATATGGCAACTTTTTTATTAAATAGACAATAGTGTGAAACCAACAAGAAATAGACCAAAACATGTATGGCAGACAACTGATAATTGTATGTCTGCCAGGAAGGCAATTATTTCGAAAACGAAATATTTCAACACGTATTTATTTCACTGCATCATAAAGCTTTCTGAACATTCAAATAATGCAATGCTTTAACACAACCAAAAACTACACATTTAGATTTCAATACGCATAATTTATGTAGATAACATGCAATACAGATTTATGAACATACTTGCTTGTGATTGGTTATAAAAACGTGGAATATATTTTTTTACTAAAACTACATTGACTTAGTGATGCTTTTGAAATGTTATTATACTTTTTTATTTGTGTCTTTGTTTATTTCAGTGACGATTTTTGGTTGGGTTCTTTTTTCTTGTTTTTTTTCTTTTTTTCCTTCTTCTTTTTCTTTTTTGCGAGATTGACGGTTGCCACTAAAAAACGATTCTAAGAAGAGCTGTAGCATCCTCCTGTTTTTTTCTAGCTTGAAGTTTTTTCGCTTGATGAACTTTCATAATAAAACAATTTGAAGTCAAACTTTTGTTACCATGGTCGCCTATGGGAAGCTATTAGTTTTTTTAACCTACAATGGTAATTTCATGCGACTTGGTATACAAAAAAAAAACGATTTCAAAAGATTTGTTTCTATACAATTATCTAAGAAATGAAATTAGTGGTATTTTTATAAAGAAACAAAAGCTGACAGCATTTTATGTATCTCTTCCATCATAAAATCATTTTACCGAAAGTGAACGCAACTTAAGGTATTGATATGAAATTAGGACAATTCTTGAGTACCAACATGAGATACCATGCAAATATTATGTCAAAACAAGTGCAACAAAATAACTGCAATAAATAAAATTCAAGCAGGTAGGCAAGTATGGCATATAAACAGTAATAAAATATTACGGTGGTCAGAAAGAGTAAGCCTGGTGTTATTTCTCGAATCATCAAGATTGATAAACTCAGTACTTAGTAGTTAGTTTTCCGGGGAAGACATGTGTCGCATACGTAAAGCACCAAAAATGTTTCGTCTCTTATGAGATATAGGATTCCATACTGATAATCCATGCCAAATAGCAGAATTCAGGAATATGTAGTTCCAAATACAAAATGTATCAAAATTTTAAGACGAGAAAAATATTCTATTTCTGGTCGAACAGGAATTGGCCATGCAAGAGATCCCTCACTCTTTTACACGGTAAAGTACCTGATACCGATACTCCATGTTGAATTGAAGAAAGGTTGGGGTATGTGGTTCCTGAGAAAACAGTGACAGAAATTTTCAAGATGCAAAAAATATTCTAAGTTCTGTCAAATAGAAATTTTGCGTGCGAAAGATGACAAACTTTCGTACGTCGTATAAGTTCGCACATCGATATTCGATGCCAAATTGCAGAAGGCTTGGATATGTAGTTCCTGAGAAAAAATTGATTTTTTTTTGCGACGCCAAAAGAGATTTTCTTAAAGTTCCGTCAGTCAGAAAGGGGGCGCGGGAGAGATCCAAAACTCTCTTCAAGGTATATGTTTCCACACTGATACTCCATGTCCAATAACAGAAGGCTGGGATATGTGGTTCATGAGAAAATCAGACAGAAATTTTCAAGATGCAAAAAATATTCCAAGTTCCGTCGAAGTGGAAGTTCGCATACAAAAAACTCTCTTATACTGTACAATTCCCATACTGATACTTATTGTCATATTGCAGAAGGCATTGGTGCAGTCGGGTGCAGTCATAACCTCTCATCCAAGTTAACTCCAAGTTAACTACAATTCTAAGTTAACTTGAAGTTAACTTAGAGCAGACGTAGAAAAACGGTCATAAAAACGGTCATTTTCTTAGTTAACTAAGAACAGTTCTAAAAGCAGTCATAAAATAGAGCAGTTCTTAAAGTGGTCATAAGACAGAGCAGTTCTAAAAGTGGTCATAAAAAACGGTCATTTTCTAAGTTAACTTAGAACAGTTCTAAAAGCAGTCATTCGGAAGACCATGACTGCTTTTAGAACAGGTTATGGCCGTTTTTAGACCAGTTTAACTCGATTCGATGACTGCTTTCAGAACAGTTCTAATCTATGACTGCTTTTAGAACAGTTCTTGACAATGACTGCTTTTAGAACACTTTTCTAGAGCAGCTCTAGAACTGTTCTAAGTTCACTAAGAGCAGTCATTAGAACAATTCTAAGTTAACTTTGTGAGAGGTTATGACTGCACCCAGTTCTATGTGGTTGTATTTCATTTTCCTGAGAAAAATGTGACAGAATTGCAAAGTAAAGGTTCCCGTACTCATACTCCATGTTTGATTGTAGAAGGCTTTGAAGGCGAAAGATATACTAAGTTCCGTCAAACAGGAAGTAGGTATGCGAGTGATCACAAACTCGATTACCAGGTATACTTTATACTCCATTTTTATTGCAGACGACTGGTTCCTGAGAAATGTGTGACAGAAATTTTGAAGATGCAAAAAATATTTCAAGTTCTGTCAAACAAGAAGATGGCATGTGGGAGATTCTAAATTCTGAACGCGGAATTTTGCTCCCCATACTAATACTCCATGCCTATTTTCAAAAGGCTTCGATATATGATTCCTAAGAAAAATACGACAGAAAATTTTGTTACACCGACGGCAGACGACTGACGCAAGACGAAGGAAGGTGATCCTTATATATGTCGCCACTACGTGAACGCGACCGAGAAAATACTGTGGAAGTACTTTTATTCGTGGACATCAAATTTCGTGGTTTTCATAAATATCACTATTTCGTGGGTACTTAAATTCGTGGTTTCGAATTCTATGCATTAAAACTCTATGGAAAAAATGCATTTCGTTGGGAATTTAATTTCGTGGTTTCAGCAAACCACGAAATCCACGAAAATTGGAACCCCACGAACAATAGTACTTTCACAGTAATACATCGGTAAACGAATACCAAAGCAGAAACGGGAAAATTGGAAATATTTCTAAAATCAAAAATAAAAAAAAAACATTGCAGTTCACATTTTACATAAATTGAGACAAAACAACAACGCCACAAAAGTAGAGCACTATAAAACTGGATATCATCAGGTTCCCCGAAGAGTAAGCATGATCTGCTCCACGTGTGTCACCCGTCCGTGAAAAGTCCGTTTTTGCCAAAGTGTTTGTTTGTCAGTTCGGAAAAAATTCTGGATATACTTAGAGATGCATATTCTCATTTTTGAAATAGAAACATTGTAACTATCTGTAAATTCGTCGTGACAACTGTCCCGCTTCTGTTGTGATAATTGCAACAATGATTGAACATATATAACCTTAGAGTATAAATTTCTGAGACAGTAATTTCGCTCTGTTGACAAAATCGTTCGTTGTAAATAAAGAATGAAGTAAGTATTAACTCAATACAAATCTAATTTAAAATCTAATTTCAACGAATGACCATTTCAAAGACTTTCTTTTTGTTTTAGGACATATCAATTAAAAACTTTTGGTAGACCAACAATCCAAACAAGTACAAATCTAACAACGCAGCTGGGAAACCTAAGTCATTGGATGTGGATAACGTTCATCAGCAATATGTTGTGAAACAATTATACTCTCTATTTCTATCCAGTTTTCTACTTTCATCAACGGTGTTGAAACATTTGTTCAACCCTCAAGAGAGGAGAACAAGTTTCTTGAAATTTTTCCGCAAAATTTATTCAAAATACGAGATCCTTGGTGTTTTTTTGTTCAGTCGTTAGAGAAACTGTTTAGACAACTTAGTTATGAAATTTCTCACATCTCTTTAAATAAATTTATGGCACTCGGTGGATGTCCTTGGTACTGAAATTGGCCTCCTATTTCGATTTTTTTTTCGGCAATGAGTACTTCTTGCAAACAAAGAAAAATATGGCGGTGAGTCTTGAAAAAATTCAGAGTGATATGCCCAGTATTCATCTACCTGGTAATCAAATAGCAGACGCGAAACAAGTTCTATATGAACAATGTAGTTTACAAGTTCCTGCAAATACACCTTTCAACACTCCATACGCACAACCTCAAACTCTAAATTTTACTGACAGCCCACCAGAACAGCTACCATCCGAAGCATTACAACCTTCAGTAGTAGCAATGATTGGGGATTTGAACAAAAAGCTAGATGCAATTGGCCAGTTACCCGATTTATTAGACAAATTAAACTTGCTCCCAAATATCAGCAGCAAAATTGATGCTCTTGAGAAACGTTTTAATTTTGTTGAAACTGAAATATCCAATATCAAAAACGATCTAGGGAATTTCAATAGAAGGCTTAACGATGGTCAGTCAAATACGAATGAGCTTATGCACATAACTTAGAACTGCAAAATCACAACCTGCATACTGAAAATGTTGATTTAAAAGAGAAGGTAGTTGATCTTCAATCTCGCTCCATGTGGGAGAATCTTATCTTCTCGGGTGTTGACGAGGCCCCTGAAGAACAGCAGAAAGGTGCGGATAATATTCATACAGAGAGGCAACTTAAGCGATTTATAGAAAATTTATATTGATTCAGAAAATATAAATTTTCATGTTGTCCACAGACTACGTCCAAGAACAGACGGGAAACCAAGATCTATCCTTGCGAGATTTGAAAGGCGCAAAGATAAAAACTGTGCTTAGCTGCGCCTCGTCTACTCTTAGAGATACCTCCTATAGCGTCAACGAACAATTACAAAAAGAGATAGCTGCTCGAAGAAATGAAATATGGCCGATCTTCAAGCGAGAAAGAAGGCTTGGGAACAAATGTACATTCAAGGGCGTTGTTCTTTATGTAAATAACATTCCGATCTACCCAAAGTCAAAATCTGAAAATAACCAAGTACGCCGAAACACAAACTATCAAGATAATAATTACCCAAACCGTGATCAGGACCTTATTAATCATGGTGGTGCCGATTTCAGCAACACAGTACATGACAGAGCTTATTCTAGTACTGCCCCCTAGGACAGGCCGACAAGAGGTCAGACTAATTGTCTACAAATCAATAATTGTGAAATAAACAAATTTAAAGTAACATGTATTAATGTTTGTGGCTTGAAGAGTAAATTGTTATTCCCTGAATTTATAGAAATGATTGAACAATATGATATTTGTGTATGGGTAGAATCAAAAATTCATGAAAGCGATTACTTACATTTACCTAATGAATATACCTACCATGCAAAAAACAGAAGAAAAAAAATGTAAAAGAAAATCGGGGGGCATAGTTGTAATTTACAGACGAAATTTAGAGAATTTTGTACATTTTCAGAAATCAGAATCTGAATTTGTTCAGTGGATAAAAATTACAAAATTGCAAAATACTTGTAGGTTGTATATATCTGCCTCCTGAAAATTCTGGGTATTCACATGCAGATGCATATCTGGATATTAAAGCAGAAATGCATATTATGTATGAGGAAGGTTTAAAATATTTCCTTATAGGGGACTTCAATTCTAAAACCAAGAATCTTGATGACTTTATGGTCTCTGATGATTTTATTTTTGATAATTTGAATATTAATGACTCGTGCCTGCATGAGAATATGCATACATCAGACAAATTGCATGCATTTGGAATTCCATTAAAACGTAAAAGTGAAGATACAAATCGACCAAATACGTTTGGGTACAAACTATTAACTTTTTGTAAAGACAACGGAATTTTTATTGTAAATGGCAGGGTTGGTAATGATTCGAATTACGGAAAAAATACTTGCAAAGATGCTAGCTTAATTGATTATGCTATAGCGTCTCCAGAGTTGTTTACAAATATATCCGAATTTGAGGTCATGACCTTTGATCCTATTTTTTCAGACATGCATTGTCGATTACATGTCGTCTTTGAATACTTTTCTAGTTTTGAAAGTAATTTGCATACACAATGCTTGGTTCAATCAAGCAGAGCGCATGTAAGGTGGCGTGAAGATAAACAAACCGAGTTTATTGATTGTGTTTCTATTTAAAATAGTGATTTAATCGCCGAACTTATTCATCAAACAGAACAGTTAGATAGTTCAGACGAATTTCAATCGGACGTTGATAGTGTAGTCGATAAATTAAATTCACTTTTTGTCGATAGCGCTACAAAAACATTCGGTACAAAGAAAACGCGGCGAAATTACGAAAAGAAAGCCGACAAACCTTGGTTTACTAAAACGTGTCACGAAAAGCGAAATTTATTTCATGAAGCCAAGAAATTCTTTAACAAGTCGAAAACCGAAGAAAATAGACTGTCGTTGAAGCGCGCGTGTGCCGCTTATAAAACAGAAATGAATGAAGCATATAAAGAGTATGAATTCAGAACTGAAAAGAAAATACGTGAAACTTCGAAATACGATTCCGACCGATTATGGAAATTATTAAATGATGTTGGCTATCAAACTAATAATGAAACTTCAAATATTTCAATCGACACACTCTATGATTATTTTAAAAAAATAAATCTTAATGATGAGGATGATGACTGCGATTTTGTATAACGGACGCGGATAATGTAATTAATGCTGATGATGCTGACAGCGAGTTGATAAATAATATTTTGAATGATCAAAGTACAAGAACTGAAATTATGGATGCTGTTAGAATGTTAAAAAATTCCAAATCCCCGGGTATAGACGAGGTAATCAATGAATATTTGAAAATTACCATTCATATAATGATGGATCTCTATGTAAAATTATTTAATAAAATATGGCTTGTAGGTATTATAGTCCCAATATATAAAAATAAGGGTGATCGTGCTGACCCAGATTCTTATAGGAGTATGACTATGGTATTAGCCATTGGGAAATTATTTACAGCTGTGTTGAATATGAGACTTACCAAATTATCAGATATTTTTAGTATGATTCCGGCTTCACAAGCGGGATTTAGGAAAGGTTATTCCACGACAGACAATATTTTTGGTCTCTATATGCTCATTCAGTTTTATTTTCTATCTAGTAAAAAACTTTTTTGTACATTCGTCGACTTCCGTAAAGCATTTGACACGGTGTGGCGTGTGGGGCTATGGCCAAAAATTAATAAAAAACAAAATTCGGGGTAAAATATTACAGGTTATTTACAATATGTATGACAATATTAAATCATGTATCCGCAGCGGGGAAGAAATTTCAGGGTTTTTCTCTTCTGAAATTGGAGAACGACAGGGAGTAAATTTATCTCCTTTTATATTTGCGATCTTCTTGTCAGACATAGAACAATTCTTCTCGGAGAACAATGTAGATTGTCTAAGTGATGTAAATGACACTTTCTTTAATGAATTGGGTATTTTTATAAAAATATTTGTGCTACTATACGCAGATGACACCATTTTGTTATCTGAAGTGAGACAGGGCTACAGAATTTATTATATGCATTTGAAGAATATTGTGCTAAATGGAAACTATCCGTGAATATAAGTAAAACAAAGATTGTTATATTTTGCAAAAAAAGATATCAAAATAAAACTGAGTTTTACTTAAGCGGTAAAGTACTTGAAATTGTTGACTCTTATTCTTATTTGGGTATAGAATTCAACTACAATGG
>MJUU01006384.1:0-10218 GCA_002080025.1 Modiolus philippinarum
CAGGTTTAGTTTTTTCCTTCTCAATGTCCCCAGGCATTTTGTTGGATTGTTGGATTAATACTTTTGAAAAATATTCACAAATAATACTCAGTCTTCTTCTTAAAATATGATTTTAAACAAATATATTTTTAGTCTTTAAATGAATGTTCTCCAGAAGTTCACATCTAGAAACTCCAAACAAAGCTCAACATATGGATGTAATTTTTATATCCTTTTTATATAAAAATCCAGCTTAAATCTGCCAAAAACTGCAGAGCTCAAAAACAGCTCACTACTCTGGCGGCCATCTTAATCTTAGTTCCTATCTTAGAACCAATCTTATACTTGATCTGTAACTCATTCAGGTAGACTCACATACAAAATATCAGACTAATACCTCCAGCAGTTTAGAAAAAAAGTGCGGAAAACTGTAATTTTACTAAAATTTTCTAAGTCTAAGGCCCATAACTCCGTCTAAAGTCTCTGGACCGGAACAAAACTTTAACTTTGATCTGTAACTCATTCAAGTAGACTAACATACAAAATATCAGATTAATATCTGCGACAGTTTAGAAAAAAAGTGCGGAAAACTGATATTTTACTAGAATTTTCTAAGTCCAAGGCCCATAACTCCGTCAAAAATCAGTGGACTGGAACCAAACTTAAACTTGATCTGTAGACTCGCATACAAAATATCAGCCCAATACCCAACGGTTTCGAAAAAAGTGCCGAAAACTGGTGCGGGACTGACAGACGGACGGACGGACAGAGCGCAAACCTAAATTCCCTTTCGGCGATCGTCGGTAGGGGACTAATAAGTCGAACAAGTTTCAAGAAAACTAAGGACAGTTCAGAGATGCTAAAAAGGTATGGCCAGCATGTAGTTAGCAGTGATTTTCTTTTTCATTCATAAACTGCAACTAACCGAAGTGCCACAATTATCGAATAGTATGAAGAGAAGTTACCTTTAGCATTTTCAAAAACATTCGTCTTTGTTATATTGATAAAGCATCAAATCTTTTCTAAATATGGTTTAACATGTGGTCTGTTTTATGCACCATCATATCAAAACAAATTCAAATTTTAGATAAAAGATTCAGTCACTGAACTTGTCACTGGAATACAATTTTGACACATTGTGACCATTTCTATAGGTTTTTGCTAAAAATTTGCTATTGAATTTTGGAAGGGCAAATGCTTATACTCTCGCAACTAAAACTTTGATTTGGTTCTAGGTGTCCTCCGAATAATACCATCTTTCATAACACTGTGAAATGGCTAAAACTGATGTAAAATGCTTTAATAGCAATGTTCGACTGCTAATATGTCAGACAACATACATTAAGGCGCGTATCATTTTTATTCCAAAAGGTAAACCTACATGTGACCATCTGACACGATCGATTTGAGCATATTTTGAAAATGACCCACGATAAGACAATGTAAGAACAAATTCACTGAAAAATGACCCTACTTTTTTCGATATAAGCATATTCATACACAAAACTTTGAAAAGTTGAATACCATATGTTCTTATGTCAGCAGCCCTCGTCAGAGGCGCATATGTAGCTGTTACTACGCAAATAGCTCTTTGCATAAATGAAAGTGACAATAAAAGTCCGAAACGATCAAAGGAAGAGACCAGTAAGGAAAATCCGTATAACATTCGACTAAATAAGGGAAACACAATCCAACACAGAACATTTTTGGCAAGCCGTCATATTATGTCAGACAACATACAGTAAGGCGCGTATTGTGTTGTAAGTGTTGTTATCTTTTCCTGGATTGAAAATTTCCATATTGGCATACTTTAGGTCATGTTGGCATACTTTGTCATTCCTATTGAATTGGCAGTTTCAAGCATATAGAGTCAAATACAGTGAAGTTAATACGGGACCTTTGATTCGTGTTCGCATCGGAAATCAATCTATTATTATACGGATTAAATTGGGGGCTGCTTAAAAAACAACCCACCCCCCGGGGAAAATTTAATGGCCCTTGCCCGGTCCATATAATTACCCCAAAACACCCAAAACTACCCCAAAACACCCCAAACTACCCAAAAACAGCCATAAAACACAGGTAAATCACGAAAGTTGGTAAAAATTAAAGTATATTTAAATTTATATTTCTGTTTTCATTCAAAGAAATCGAAGTAATAACTGGAGGATATATGATCGGTGATATGTATTTTTGAACTGTCTCGCACACAACGTAGAAAACTTTCGTACATGTACGTTTTTATTTTATAAAAATTATGTAAATTATCATCCCTGTCCGTGGAAATGATATTCAAACATTTTACATTTATTTTAAAATAAGTAAGTTCAAGTTGAATTCAATAGTGTATTAGTTTGATAAATCCCCATCACAAATACACCATAACTGAAGAAACAGACTCCAGACTGTTGCAACAACGTTAGTTCTGTGTAAGAATAAATATTAAAACTTGAAAATGTGAGTGTTATTTGCTATTAAAACTTGAAAATGTGAGTGTTATTTGCTATCCGAAAATATGGAATAAAGGACTGGGATCTTACCTGGAACTTGTCACATGTCCATTTCAATACACAAGACATGTTTAATTTCCATCAAAAATCGTCATTTAAACGGGTTTACAAAAAAAAAACAAATCTTGATCAAAAACAATAAAAAAGTAATTGTTTAAAAAGGTATAACTAACATGGTTTTGTGTGTTTTTGTGTAGTTTTGGGTTGTTTTTTGGTAGTTTTGGGTGTTTTGGGGTAAATTTATGGACTCGCCCTTGGCCTAGGAAGATGGTTCTGTACTACTTATACTACTCGAATAACACAGGGAACCAATTTTTACTGGTCAACAAACCGCAGTTCTTCCAAATGTAATTCATTTTAGTATAGTTCTGAAGGTGTTATACACAAAATTGTCATAATCTGTCGACATTGCATTCCAGTGGCAAGTTCACAGGTCGAATATTTCATCTAAAAGTATGAGATGCAGTTATGATAGTTACGATAGTGTATATGTCTTCTCGATTGTCTCGATTTTTCATTCGCAAAACTGGTATGCTGTTAGTAAATAAGGCATTAAATTATATACTTGTTAACAGTATAGTTAAGTAAAAAAAACAAATAACATAAGCTCTGTGAATATTTAAACTTTGATGTCTTCATATTATGCACACACACGACGATCAACACAGTTATAAACAATCAAAATTGAAAGGCAAAAACACGATAGCTTCTGATGTCAGTATTTTTGTTGAGATTTTAGTTCATACTCCTTGTATGTTAATAAGTGATAGCAATTATATTTTGACAACTCTATATTTACTTTTTGTATCGCTAAATGTTGTTCCTCAAAGTTACGCAGGCCGGGACCATTTGATTTTTAGGGGGATAGGCTTGGTATTTTTTAAAAAATCTGGTCTCGATATTGTCCCCAAAATATTTCTGACCAGCACCTGGGTTGAAAAAAAAATCTGGCTCTGACTTTGTCCATTAGAAAAAAAACTGGCTCAACAAAATTTCATTGCATAGTGTATATCGGATAAAATAATCTGGCCCCGAAGCTCCCCCAAAAAATTCCAAGCTCAGGTAAAACCAACCCCCTGAAAATCAAATGGTCCGTGCCTTATATAAGTGTATTTATAACCATATATGACGACAGATAGACGCGAGACTTCAAATACTATGCTTCCTTTTGTTACTCGATACTCGCCTTTCCATACTCGATACTCGCTTTTTGTCACTCGATACTCGCTTTTTGTCACTCGATACTCGCTTTTTCTAACTCGATACTCGCTTTTTCTAACTCGATACTCGCTTTTTGTTACTCGATGCTCCCTTTTTCTCACTCGATACTTCCCTTTTCTTACTTGATACTCGATACTCAACCAAAAGCAAATCTCTAAAATTTCTTAGTCTAAATTTTGGGTAATCAAGCTAATTTGAGCTAAAAAAATCCCCAAAACACCTTTAAATTATATGATAATAATAAAGGGCTACGCTGGGTGCAGCATGATACGACCTCAGCATGTCGACCACTGAAATTTGAACAAGTGTAAACAAAAATGAATGTGGACACAGTAATATGCTGGACACATCAAGGACATTGACATATTAATTAACTGGACTCAAACTAGTGAAAATAGAAATTAGCCCTTTTAAATCATTGTTAATAGGATATCGTAAGAGCTGAGCAAAATCTGTTGACTACCAACTTAGCGCTTACATCCAGAGAAATCCAACGAATAATCTCGGATTGAAATCTAATGAAAAATAAAGATTTCACATATTTTTGAAATATTGCAATTTGACCCCTTTCACCCCTTATAGCTTGGAAACCGTAAGAGCAACGCAAAATCTAATGCCATACTAGTGAAAGCTTACAATGAGAATAATTAAAAGAAAAAAATCCCATCAAATCTGATGAAAAGTAAAAATTTCACATATAATAATTGTATTTTTTGGCCCCTTTGAACCCTTATAGCTCGGAAATGATAAGAGCTACGCCAAATCCGTTACATTTAGTTGAAAGCTGACAATGAAAGGAATCCAAAGAAAAAAATCCCATCAAAATCTAATGTTAAATAAAGAATTCGCATATTTCTAAAAATTGCAATTTTGGTCCCTTTGACCCCTTATAGCTCACAAACAGTAAGAGCTACGCCAAATTTGTTGACATACTACTGAAAGCCAACAATGATAGGAATCAAAAGAAAAAATCCTATTGAAATCAGATATGAAAATTAAAAGTTTAGGAATCCGCATGCTTGCAATTTTGGCCCGGGTTGGGCCCTTCATAGCTTAGAAAGGAAACAAGTTATACAAAATCTGAAGGTGCATGGCTATGTTAATTCTTCTAAAGGAATCCATTGCAAAAACTGCATTAAAATCAGACTAAAATTTAAAAAAATAAATTTTTTGAAATTTGCCCCTTTGGGCCCCATTCATCTCGTGAACAGTATATGCCACGTGAAATCCTTTGGCATACTACAGATTGGAAATTTTCTAAGGAGTACAATGAAAGAAATGCCATCAGAATCTGATAAATACTTAACAATCTACAGTAAAATATGTGAGGACACCCAATTATCCGTTTTTAGTCCCTAATTCTGAAATGGAAGGGGCCACAAACTAAAAGAAAAAAGTGATCCTCAAGAATGTGCCAAGAAACCTCATACTTAAATTTGAAAACACCCCGTCAACTAGAACCAAAGTTACGCTGTCCACAGACACGAAACTACCTAATTTAATTTTTTGGCCCCCTTTTCTGAAAAGGACGGGACAAGGAATGCGAAAATAAAACCAAGGCTTAAGCATGTGCCAAGAAACATCATACTAAAATTTGAAAATGATCAGTACGCTAGAACCAAAGTTATGCTGTCCACAGACACGAAAATACCCAATTTAACCCCTTTTTGGCCCTTTTTTCTGAAACAGAAGGGGCAAGGAACGCGAAAATCAACTGCATATTTCATGCTTAGCATCACTAAGACAATACTTCTTGTGGCTTTTGAGTTTATCAGTACGGAGATAGGACTCGGTAATTTAATCACAAAAAAGACAAAAAAAAACATTGTATCACACTATAGTCTTCTGTTTTTTCTTCAGGGTTTTGATTCTCTGTATCCATCTTTATAGAAATAAGTTAAAGAAACACCTGTATTTATCAGCTAATTGTTGCTATGATTCATCCAAAAGACGAAACACTGTATGTACTAGTACACAGATAGTTTGACAACTCATTTTGTTAGTCATAATATTTTTTTCTGTTCAAATTCTACCAACATACTGATTTGTTATAACAGATAACATCAAACTGAAATGTTCAATAAAAGCCAACAATGAACTGAATATCCATCATAACTGCAAACACAGACCTGCCAATAACAATTAACACAACATTATATTTTGCAATAACAGCTAACAGAGAATTAATTCTGCCCAATAACACAATAACAGTTAATACCCTTGCCCCCTACTCAATCACTACAGTTTTTAACTACACAAGAGTGCAGTTTGAGATATCATTGCACATTGATATTAAAATTGAACTTATAAATATTCCAAAACCACAAAATATTTTACTTAAATTTCTGAAATGAACGAGCACTTTCAAAGCAGGTGGAACAGAGGATGTAGTGAGGAAGAGACGTTTATTTCTAATGTATCATGCGATGAATGGACACAGGGCATTTTATATCATAATAAGCGAAAGTAATGGAGATGGACTTGATATGACTGGTAGTGATATAGATATAATGATAATTATCAAGGACTGGCTTGTACAGTTTTGGTACGATGACCGGCAAACATCAAATATTATAGACGACGCAGACAAAGTCTTGCCATGGCAAAATATTTTCTATACTACAATGGCAGAAAGATTGAATCAACAACTCCTTATTCTCATTTTTTTTCTGTTGAACCCGGAACACTTTTCCGAATAAAACCATAACTTTAATTCGATGCCCTAAGATACTGAAGCCTCTAAGTGTAAATGAACTTGATCTATTCAAAATCCATTCTCCGCCATTAACAGTTATGATTTTTCCACACGTTATACAACCCTCCCACACAATTTGATTAAATCCGAACTGGGACATCTCATTAAATGGTCTTTTTAATTTTCTGGTTTGCAGTTCATTTGTTCTAACAAAAGCAAGGATTCTTCTCTAATATTACCTACAATAATCATTGTTCCTGGACATGCGATGATATGATTAATGCACTCAATCTTTTCCTAGACAACATTTTTGTTCGTTTTGGCAACACTATTTATAAACAGGTCATAGGTATTCACATGGGTACAAATTGTGCACCTCTCATTGCAGATCCTTTTCTGTTCTGTTACGAACGAGACTTCATGAAAAAACCTCAAAACGGATCCATACCAAACAGTGATGAACTTATTCCTATTTTCAATGATAACAGCAGGTATATTGACGATATCCTTACTGTTGACAATCCCCAGTTTTTAGATGTTGTAGACATCATTTATCCAGAAGATCTGCAATTAAATAAAGCTGCTAATGACTCAAAATACTGTCCTTTTCTGGACCTAACTATCATTATTGACTCTGGTAAAATAAAAACTAAAATATACGACAAAAGGGAAGATTTTGATTTCACTATTACCAATTTCCCTTTCCTTGACGGCGACATTCCTCTAGCTTCATCCTACAGGGTGTATATTTCTCAGGTAGTACGATTCGCACGTGTTTCGTCTACTATTGACGATTTTAATAAACGTAATCTTACTATCACAGCCAAACTTTTACAACAGGGTTACAGATTTCATAAGTTGTTGAATACTTTTAAGAAGTTTTATTATAGATATAAACATTTAATATCTAAATATGGCGATACTCGCAAACAGCTTATTACTGTGGGAATTTCTAATCTTCGTTTTTACGGAAATATTGTTAAAAACTGCCAAAAACTGATTAAAGATCCAGAAAAGCTGGGACGTAACCTACATTCTTTACGTAATAGAGGATATCGACAAGATACTTTGCTTGCATCCGTAAAATTAGCTTTGAGATCTAGTGACCTGAAAATTTTACACACATACTCGACTTTCACTGATACTGTCGATGTCTACTGAAATATATGATGATTCTTGACCAAACCCTTAGGGAAGTTTTGAGTTTGATTTTTCTCCCGTTGTGCGACAGTGTTTTACCAGCAGACTAGGCTCCTTGAGCTAGCCGGCATTTTAGCGACTGGCACAGCTTGACCCATCTTTCTAAATGTTATGTATTGTCATTTTCTCTACTTTCAAGATTGTGGTCATGGAGTTAGTAGTCTACCTGTACTGGGTTTTATTCGTATATTTATTATACTATAGGGAAACGGGACAAAGGAGGTTTGGGTATCCATAAACCGGTTTAACCATACCACTGGCTTTTGCTAATGCCGGTACCAAGTCTAGCTGTCCCTAGTTCCTATCCTTGTTTACGTTTGTCCTTTATCTTGTTTGTGTTTTTCCTGTGTAGTTCCCTGGCAGATTGTTGCATGTGACTGTAATTTTCAGCCATTGTAGATGTTTCCTGTTATCCCCTTTGTTTGCAAGATTTTAATTTCGCATTTAAGACGTTAAATAAGACCTTTAATGCACGATTTTCAACCGCATGTATTGAAATTCTAACGGATTTAATCCACCATTTGGAGGTCTCAATAAAACAATTACAATTTAGCCTTTTGTAAACGGTCTTTGTAACTTTCATCCCAGTAGAAATTCTTTGGCCATCACCATGACATAATTGAAATATATTTTGGTGTCCAAAATGTAAACGGACATTTGCAGCTAGATTTCTCTGTTTCACGGATTTCATATTACCATATAATTCTGAAGTGACTTACTGACACTGTGATGGGCTATGCTTGCAGAGTAGGACACGCTTACCCTACTGCAGCACCTGATGTCATTATCGGTTTTATGGTAGTTCAAACTATAAGTACTTTCGTCCGTGCTGTGTGGGCATCACATATCTATATTTTTCTGTATGCTCGTTTTTCCAAAGTATATGGACTTTGAGTTTTGTGATAATCACATCCCTTGTTCCTCCTGTGTTTTAAATTAATTGCAACGCATACTTTCCGACTGGTTTTTCATTTTCTCGTCAAGCCTGAAATAACAGTCAAAGCGCTTATAACTCCAAATTACAAACACTTTCAAAAGATATTTCGGTTGAAAATCGCAAAAATGCACAAAATATCATGATCTGATAATGTTAAATTTCCTTTTACGTGAAAATTGTCAAGATTAAGGTGGCTCACTCGTCATATTTTTGAATTTGTGTCAGATTTCGGAACTCCTCTGGTTTTCTCCAGTTCAATGGCTTAAAGAATTTTGCACATGGACCCCATTTTTTTTATGAATGTCTTCTATAAGTCAAATTAAGACACCTGACAAGTTTTCATATAATCCTTGATATAACTTCCTTGATTTTAGACAAGAAAATAGTCCTAATGTTAAACAAATGGAAAATTCAAAGAAATCCATTTCCAGTCAAATTTATCAATGTCTTGTATCCCTTTTAAAGCACACGGACCAATGGATATCTTTCTACCATTAGTAGTATATGAGCACAGTTCGGTTAGGATTTGACGAGGTGGAGCGAGGTGGAGCCGGAAGTGACATAGACCGGAAGTGACGTGACCAGAAGCGGAAGTCACGTCACCGGTTGTTGACATGTTTGGGTTTCGCATGCGCAGCTGGTAGTAGCCCTTTTTGAAGCCCTATACGGGCATATTGACCGGAAATGACGTGTTGGAACAACACGTGACCCCGCAGGGATGTTGTTTGACCGGAAGTGGGCGTAGCCCATGTGTTAACCGGAAGTCGGGTATTTTCGGAACGACTCGAGCGTGGTCTTTCGGATGTTTTCATTGTATTATATCCCCTTTTCAATGGTGTTCTTTGTATTTTCTTCCTTTTTCATCCAATTTTTAGTTATTACTCTCTTGTCCCACTCTTTTTATTGTTGTTATAACTTTTCAGTATTGTTCTTCGTATTTCAATCCAATGTTTCATCTAATATCCGGGTGTTGTCATTCAGCAATTGTCATTGTATTTTTGAGAGTGTCTTCTATCACGTCCGCGTTCGTCGGAGGCACATAACTCTTGGGATTTCCCGCGTTTTTTCCCGGCACCTGAATCGGTTTTTCAGGGGCTTCGGCTACAGAGCTGCCGGGCGCGTCCCCAGGTGGTGGATAGGGGAATGCCCTGTCTATGCGGGGTAGTCAGGTCATAATACGGAAAACCTGACCGCGAACCATTGTAGCCAAACTGTGTGGAGAAACGCCACGCTCCATGCAGTATAAAAACCCCTTCTATATTTCTCTAAAGAGAGCAGACGCACTGGGTGTCGTATGGAAGGCTAAATTTCCTGCCCCTACCCATTTCTCCAATTTTCAAGTGGCAGTCAAAAGTCGTTGCCCAGGTTGTCCCTTCCACCTTTATTTCTTTCTTCTGATACTTTCAATTTTTTGAATTGATTAACTTGTTCTCGTCCTGATATAGCTGAAATATTGCTCATTGGACGTTAAACTCTAACTAATTAATCAATCAATCCCGCGTTTTTTGTGGGTGTTTTCTATCACGTCCGCGTTCATCGCGGCAATTCATATGGTTGTTAAGCACCTTGTTGGTTGCTAAGTGTCTTCTATCACGTCCGCGTTTGTCATGGGACAAAACTCTTGCTAGCTATTTTCCCGCCATTTTTAAAGTTTGTTGATTTTATCCCAGACTTAG